>KN819418.1:0-24870 GCA_000827475.1 Paxillus involutus ATCC 200175
CCACTAACAACACTCCAGCCACGACGATCATTATCACGTCGAAGGCCGTTCATGCATGGGGGGGGGTTAGATCGCGCCGCCATCGCTAATGCTTTTAAGGAGAGCCGAAGACCCTAGGGTCGCCCGGCAGCCCCCAAAATCCAAGCCAAACCCTCGAAACGAATCGAGGGATGGTTGAGAATTAAATGACACTCAAACAGGCATGCTCCTCGGAATACCAAGGAGCGCAAGGTGCGTTCAAAGATTCGATGATTCACTGAAAATCTGCAATTCACATTACTTATCGCAATTCGCTGCGTTCTTCATCGATGCGAGAGCCAAGAGATCCGTTGCTGAAAGTTGTATTATGGTTCTTTACCGTCGCCGACCGGGCACGAAGCCAAGCCGTCCGACGCTTTTAGATACATTCCTAGACATACGTAGTGTTTATGTCGGCATTGCTTCGCTGTCAAGTATAATCCCCACTTTATGCCTACAGCCACCCGCGCTTCTACCCAAATGTCGGTGTGCAGGAAGCCGTTTGGCTGTCTCAAGTTCTGCACTTTTGGTACCCCATCTAATGTTTCAGGGGTCATGTATTCCTTGAGAATTTTCCAGACTTCCCTCTTGGTAAGACTTCCCATGTTGAAGATGCAGAAGTGCATTGGGGCCGTCATTTCCTTTCGGTAATCTGGGGAGCTAGAGGTCTTAAAGTGTATTGGTGCATCAGTGGCCCCACTGACACACTCGACACTTTGGTCCATCTGAGATCCTACACCAGGGAGGTCCTTAAGGTGTCTTGCCACCCAGGATGAGTTGTCCTCCCCCAGTGCATCATTTCTTCTGGCAAAGTACCAGCTTGCCTTTACGCCATCTCTCAACTTCTGGAACTTTTCGTAGACCCTAGCATCCTCAACTCCCCAATACCCTAGAGATGCACATTCTGAAAGCGCCCAAGTGACATACTCATGCTGCTTATGCGCACATGTTTTTTGGTGCCAAGCTGGCATTATGTTCTCAAACCATTTTTCAGTAGTCATGTTCGCCCATTCAGCGAACACATAGACCATCATCTCAGGGCTTGGAAACTTGCATTGTTAAAACACAAGTCTCCTTGGTGGATTTTCTGATCATCCAATTTGAACTTTTCATAGACCCTCGTGCCCTCGAATCCCTAATACCCTAGGGATCACACAAGCCTTTTTCCGGGGCAAGTCACTTGCTCGAAGTTATTAGGTTTTTTTTTGCTTTTCACGCAAGGTTATTAGGCTTTTTTGCTTTCCATGCAAGTGTCAGAGTCCAGGTCAATCCTGGGGTTCCAGAGCAAACCCGATGGATCGGGCTATCAGAGTGATGGGAGAGGAAGTCCAGAGAGCGTCAGAGTTGTAAGGGATTGTGGCTTCAACTTATATGTTGCGCCCCTATACAAGTCCTGTCCCTTGATTTCAAGTGAGGTCAGATTATAAGTCTTGAGATCAACTCAGACTTAGGAAGCGGAGGGTTCAGATGGAGGACAGGTTTTGGAATTGTGATCTAGTTGATATTCAAACTGAGGAAGTATGGAGTTTACAAAGGGTTTATATACTAGGAGTCTGATATGATATAAATGGAATAGCGTCAGTTAGGAAATCCCGACGCGCAGTAATAAGGCTATGATCAGGATGACAAAGTAATGTTGTGCGGATGATGAATGGAACTTGGGGTTAGTAAGGATATAACAAAGAAGAGGAACAATGATGGAGATGGACATAGGGCGGACATAATTACTAATACAAGTCTGAAGATTTGGGAACAAATCGGGAAACAGGAAACAGGAAACAGATGAAAGAAATGTCTAAGTACAATCTGATGTTGTTGGGATACGTTGGAATGCATTGGATTGTGTCGGAATTAGGTTGGATTGGATGGGAAAGTCATGGGACGTGACAGCAAGGTTATTGTGCTTTTTTGCTTTTCGTGCAAGGTCATTACACTTTTTTCGCTCTTTGCTCAAGCTTATTACACTTTTTTTTTTGCTTTCTGTGCAAACTTGTTACACTTTTTCACTTTTTGTGCAAGCTTACTACGCTTCTTCCGCTTTTCACACAAGCTTATTAGGTTACTTCACCATTCACTTGGTCAAAAAATCAGTATTATACTTTCCTTACCACATACTTACAAGTTTCACTTTGCCTGCCCTAAACTACTAGGATCTGACATACAAAGGAAGGCTGATTATTATAGAGGTTAAGACATCACCACTCCCATTAGGCTTTGCACCTAC
Source organism: Paxillus involutus ATCC 200175 (assembly GCA_000827475.1). Classification (NCBI taxonomy): domain Eukaryota; kingdom Fungi; phylum Basidiomycota; class Agaricomycetes; order Boletales; family Paxillaceae; genus Paxillus; species Paxillus involutus. Next base: position 2,243 of record KN819418.1, read on the forward strand.
AGAATCCAAGGTCGTCTATACCCTCTCTAATAATCAGCCTTCCAGGATTAGTGATTCCCTTATTAATTAAACTTAGGTTTCACAATCACAATCAACCAACAGATGTTCATTGACAAATGAGCTTTGATTGCATTCATCAACAGTAGATATTGAGGATAGTTATTACTAATTGAGTGGAGTTGGTAGGTAAATCTGAGCATTTCTACAGTCCATAAGACACAAGTCCACACATCAAGACGGCGAGAGGGGAAAGTAAGGTAATGGTCCAAGGGAAGTCAGTGGCAAGGTCCCATTAGTCAATCTTCACCTTTTTCACCAACTTCTTCTTCTTCTTAGAGATCTTCTCCAACTTGTCCGCAGCAACCTTCACCACCAGCTCCTCTCTTGCCGTTTCCACCAATTCCTTTTTTACCCTTTCCTCAGCTTCTTCACTGGTCTCCGGAACGATGAATGTCCAGCTCTTTGAGTCAGAGGCTAGGAGGCACTGGTGGAGGGGACACTCAAAGGCGGGGTGATCCTCGTCACCACAGGTGGCACAACCACCCCGCTGTTCCATGGTTAGATGGAATGAGTCCCACTCAAGTGCTACCTTGACTTCCTGCACCGACAGGTCGAACGGCAGAGTCCTGCCATCCTTCAGGATGAGCTCCCCAACAACCTGGCTTGTGTTCACCCGGTTCTCCAGTTCTATCCTCTTGACATCCCTCACCTGCTTCACCCAAGGTTCTGCCTTCAGCTTCGCCGAGATTTCCGCAACTGACCAGATTGCAGGCAGTCCATAGATGCTAAAAGAAAAAACCTTGCACAGGGTGACTGCTGGACAATAACACGACATCCCAAGCCTTTGGCCAGCTTCAACCACCCATTGGGTACTTTGCACACGAGCTTTACAGCGTCGGCGGTGTTGAAGGTGAGGAGGTACCTCAATGTGCAGCCTGTGGAAAGGTAGTGTTTAATCTGTTCCAGGCATAGAGCCCACTGCTCAATGATGGAATTGGAAACACCAAGCAGGGTTTTGGTGTTGTAGCATTTCTTGGGGCCAAAAGACTCAGAAGAAGATAGGTAATATAACATGTCATATATTATGATTAATTTTCCTTGTTATTGTATTGCATAATCTTTATTATGATTTTAGAAATATATTATATCACTATTAAAGTTTTGAACAAATGATTCAAAAAATGGCATTTATGTGATATAATTACTATTTTAGAATAATAATATATATAAAGGCAATAACTTAGGCTGTGGCTATGAGATGCAGGTGAGCAGATTATTTTTCTTAAATTATTTTAAATATAATTTACTTATATATCATAGTTGGACATACTATTTACTATTCCTAAACCTATTAATTGCAGATTCTGAAAACTATATATATTTCACAGAAATTAGTAAATATGCAAAATTACTTGCTTGGCAATTAACATCAAATATCAATGAATACCTACCCGTTAAAGGATTCAAGCAGTCATATAGAAACAGTTGACTGGTGATTAAAATCCTTTTAACTGATATTTATCAATAGTAAGAATTCTTTGCAATATATTTGAGTACTATATCTATATATATTATATATGTGTGTGTGTGTAGGTAGATTACACATATATCTATTACCATAAAAGAATGTTTCTAATTTTAAAGTAAGCTCCTCCACTCTACATGCATACAAGTGATCTATTTATTGAAAACAGTTGTCAATGTCTAAAAATGATAGTTAATGTGACCTAACTCTAAAGAGCTAACAAGCTCAATGATATGATCTATGTGGGCAAGATTGATGGCTTCAAGTATTGGAGGCTTTGGAGTGATGTCCTACAGTATACAAAAGCTTCTTCATTTCTGCTTTCCATGTCCGTAGGAAGACTTTTCAATCTGCTTCCCAGTTGGAATTATCTATACTTTTATGGTACTTTTTTATTTGGCTAACAGTCTCATCTATGTTTTTTGTTGAAAACTTCTGTGAGATTACAATCTTAAGTTGAAATTCCAAATAGTGTGCAATTGCTTCCCAAATACATCTCCAGGTATGTGTAGTACTACATTGACCTGGAATTGACCAATATGTCATTGAAAAAAGCTAATCTTGTAAGATTAATACCTTAAGAATGGTTTTGCTAAAGTCCACCTCCTGGCCACCTTTTTCATGTTTTGAACTGCCAATGGCTGTGCTATTCCGGTTGATCATGATGCTTGGCATGGTGAGTCGGATGAAAATTGGATAGGGAGTGGTGAGCTTGATATAAGGTTTCTTGCTGGGGTGGAATCCAAGGTTGAACCACTGGAGTTTGGTTATGATATTTTTAAGGACAGGCTGTGTAATGTCAGCTTCAGAGAGCTGACTTGTTGGTTTGGAAACAATGATTTCAGATAATTGAATCACTTCTTTGAAATAATCTTCATGATATGCCTTCATGTAGACATTGATCTCCTTTTGCTTTATACTGCCCAGCAAGTGCATGACATTGGAGAGTCTGTGAGAGAAGGTTTAAAAATGAGCATATTAACAGATGGATCTTGCCAAATTCAGTGTGATTAATGCTGATTGTGTCACATCCCATGACTTTCCTGTTCCATACAACTACTTCCTGATCCATCCCAATACATTCCAATGGATCCCAGTAACCCCAATTTATACTTAGAAGAAGATTTCTTATCTCTATTTCTATTTCTGTTTCTGTTTCCCATTCCTATTTACCATTTGTGAGTCTTACACTTGTTTTAGTAATTGTATCTGTCTTATCTCCTTTCTAATTATAATCCCAGGTAAGCTTGGAAATGCCCAGGTAAACTTGGGAAATCCAGGGTAAGTTGGGGAATTGTCAAAAATGAGACACCAGGTAAGTTGGGAAATCCCCAGTAAGTTTGAGAAATCCCAGGTGAGCTTAAAAATTCCCCTCCGGGTGAGGGAATTCCCAAGCATAAAACACCAAGCAAGCTGGGAATTTTCAAGTAAATCTGTGAAATTCTAGGTGGGTTGGGGAATTGCCAAATATATGTAAGACATTAGGTCATTTGGGAATTCCCAGGCAACTTGGGAGTTCCTAACATAAGACACCAAGCAAGTTGGGAATTCCCACAGTAAGACAAAGCAAATTGGGGAATTCTCAAATCATTCTGGAATTTCTTAACAGTGACATAGCATATCCCAAATATGAAGAATTGGGCTGACATCCTCAAGGGAAAATTCCAAAAGCATGAAATGATCTGAGATGGACCAGCAATAGGAGAAGTATAAGATGACCAAGCCCTAAGCATGCTTAACTTGAGCCTTTGGAGGCCTAGGTTGTTCAGATCCACAAGTATATCCATTACCAAGCTCAGCATGGTGGAGATACAAGTAATGAGAAGTTGGATCACGACAAGGGATCTGGGGGGAGATCTATGTGTATTGGAATTGTTTGCTAAAAAAGACTAAACACAATGTATGGTCATTATATGGACTAATGTGAAATTAAATAATTATGTACTCAGCATCCTGATGATCCTGTAGATTGTGCTGCATGCCTGCTCCCTCATATTCACATTGTTTAAATAGTAAGAATCAGCTTCAGTAAGTCACATGATAGCAGCACTCACTGAGGATATGGCTTGCGAGCATAATATCTATTATCTCGACTTTGAAAATTCCTAACAAGTAAATCATTACCTTGGAAAGACAGGAATACAGAAAACTTACTTAACATTGTATGCTGATGGAGGTAGCTGATTATGATATTGCTATGATTTAGCATATACATAGGAGCACAAGGAAAATATGAACTGGGAGAATGGCTGTAATCTTACTACATTTATAAGGTATATAACAAATCTAAACCGGGTTTTAAGAGAAGATAAAAAAGCTGCAGGCTTTTGTTACGAAGAGTTAACTTTTGGAAAGGGATAATTCTGAAGTTCTCGATGTGAGACATTCAGCAACTTTCGCTTGTTAGCTCATCAGTTCCTTTTCAGCCTGTATATATAGGCGGTTTTGAATGATTCAGATGGAGATTGAATCTGGTGAGAATTTCCTTATTATCCAATGGGATGTAAAAGGGAGTTAGACGATCCACGTAATCCTATCATTATCAAGGTTTATACCCATTATGGATGAACAGCCATGGGTTCACGGCCTCTGTAATGGACATGAAGAAGGTGTGTTTATATTACATCCGTTCTCTTCCATTTGATGGAAGAGTGATGGCAACTTCTATTTGTCATGATTTAATCTCTGTGTTGGTTGACAACAACCCCAAATTCATCTAGTGAATCAGGGTCAATAGTTTCACCATTTGGATCAGAGCTGTACAGCACTCCATGTGATCTGAGAAATGCTCGTACATCGTCGTGCTGTACAAATCCAACCTTTTTAGGGTTGTCAAAGTCTTTTAGCAAATACGACAGTAGCTTCTGTGCGTCTATCATTTGTCATGCAAAGTTTCTTTGTTCTTGTAGATGGATTTCGATCTCACGATCTATTTCCTCCTCGTATAGAATAACGGGGACATCGGACAAAGAGAGCTTATTCCATTTTCTAGCGAGGTCTCCAAGGTTAGCGTTTCGCTTCCTAGAAACCAGCCATCGGGAATTGCCGAAGATTGCAGTGCTATAATCGAATAGCCAATATCTCATAAGAGATCTGTCTTCCCATGTCACATCTTTCACCAGTGATGGTGATTGATGAAGCCCTTCCTTTCTGACATAATCATCCAAGAATGGCGGGGATACAGTGCCAGATCTAACTGTTGGTACCAGTCGTCTCTGAGAGGAGTCGCTTCTGAGCCAAGGCCCTCCTTATCTGTCCACTTTGCGCGCATGAGTTTTAGGGGCTGCAATATGGCTTCAGAAAGCTTGTGTATGTTGAATTTATCCCATGTGGTGTTAAAGTGGGTTTTCAATGCCAGAACTGGAGTAGTTTCCGCCATGATATCAGCAGTACACTTGTTCCATCTGTTCATAACGTGGTCTTTGGTCCATTTCCTTATTACCGATGGCGGATAGCCACGAGCACATTATAGATTTGAGATCCATCCAGCCTCATCCAAGTAATATCCAAGTTTACTAGACAGGGTTGCCATTCTAGAAAGTTCTCCGATGAAAGTACCACACTTTACATTGATTGGGTGAGAAGATTTCCATGGGATTCGTTCATGGTGGTTGAGGGCTTTCCTATATGGTCTCCATTGGACCTGATGATATTTGTCCAGAAATATGAACATATCAAGGAATGGAGTTGACGTTCCCGGAATAGCCCATTCGACTTCGCAGCTGGGGAGCATGAATTTAGAGTTCATGATCTTCTTGGCTTGCTCTGGTGTGGGAGCTTTTACAATTGCGAATAGATCGTCGATATACCTTCAGTAAAACAAAACCTTAGAGTCGTTCATTACCATTTCGTCAGCTTCTGCCACGTAAATATTGGCAATATCGGAACAGCAAGCGACGCTCATGGCAATACCTTTGGTTTAAAGAAATGGTACATCGTCGTACTCGAAGTGTAGTTTGGATAGTGCTAATGTGAGGCAGCATTGCCATTCACCGCTTTGTAGCTTCCCTCCTTTGAGAGACCCTTCTAGAAAGGGAGCTCCTCGGTAGTCGGGTACAATAGTGTGTGCCAAGATGGCATCAATTGCTGCTTCTACCTCTATATTGGGGTAGTACACCACTATATCTCCACTAACTATCCATATGCTTTCATGTCTAGGGAGATAGAGCTTCCTGAGATCAGAAGACATCTGTTTAGTTCCTATGCAAACTCCAGGGAGTTCGGCAATGAAAGGCTTGAGTTATTTGGAAACAAATTTAGCAACTGGGTTTTGTAACGCGCTATGGTGTAAGTATTACGCCTTTACGTTCCATGGGGGGAATGTGCTGGAGTAGGAACCTTGCCTCTTGGGGCATGAATCCATTACTCTGTTCCACCAGTGCTGTAAGGTGACAGATCTGAAACTCAAGCAGATCCATTTGTTCACCAAACATTATCTTTTGATACCCTGATAACAGGAGTTGTGACGTTTTCTCACGAGTCCATTCTGCAGTGACTACGGCACACCCAAGATTTTTGTCTGTGGGCAGGATAAGGAGCTTATTAGCAACTACCCAGTTGTGAATGGATTTAATGACGGGCGGTATGCGGACTATCGTCAGTCCTTGAGGTGGTTCTGACGAGACTACACTTCTAATGTAGGCGTCACCCTCCCTCAATGCCCATTCAACAAGTGGTATACCTTCCGGGGCTTCCCTTCTAGGGCCGCGGATTTGGTAGTCAGGGTCATATGTGTCGCTGCCTCCTGTATCAAGGAATGATTTCGCAAATTTGCATCTCCAATGGATGCGGTCTTTGAGATCTTCCCAGGCATTTTCGATTATTCGAAAATTTTTGGCAGTAGGAATGAGATATTTCCATCCTAAGCTTAATTTACGCATAAGAGGAGCTGTTGTTTCATCTATTACCATGCCTGGTCTGATATGACAAAAATGTTTATTTCAGGCGTTTTCGAGGCTACACAATGGCATGGTATTACGAACTATTACAGCAGCAGCAGGGTAGGTGGGCCAATCTGCTAACCAATCCAGGTAAGTGGACGGGTGTTTGAATTTCACGATGTTATGACTTACGTCTTCGAGGAAAGCTTTCAGAAGCCAGTCCAGAGGAATGGTGTTCACTTCGAACCACGCTGATTCTTGGACTTCTTGGGCTTCTTCTGCTGAGAGTCTGAACCTTTGGAGTGTTGCTTTTTGGGCTTGCTCTTCTGGGGTTTCTTCTGTCCGGATTTGCCTGGTTTCTTCCCCTTCTGGTTCGAGTTTTGAGGTGTCGTTAGATAATTCCTATCAATAAATTGCACCTGATGCAGAAACTCATGGATGACATATTGTGCACTCAGTTCACTTTCTTTGAGCTAGTTCCCAAGATTCTGAATGGGCCCAACAACATAACACACAAACACAAGGCCATCAAGAAGCTCTTGAATGGAGACTGGCTAAATGTCTTGCACCATGTGGAAAAGGTATTTTATTAATTCCCTCCAGCAGTTGTTATACTAAGCTACCTAGTCACTAGACAGCAACAATACACAGGTACACTACTTTAAAAATAAAGTGATCATCAATATGATCATCTATGTAATCTGAAGAGAGTTACGATGTGGCCACCTTGTTGATGAACTTGAAATGTATTTTATATTTGGGCTTGTATCAGCAGCCTTTAAGATCATTTTTTGAAGCATCCAAGTGGCATCTACATGAAGTATCCTGCTCACTTGAAACAATTTACTAATGTTTACAAAGAAACAATTAAATTCATTGCAAATATAGTTCATTTCTGACAGTGTTACACACATATTACCTCTTACTCTGCAAGCACATTGTCACTTGAGCAAATATGCAGTGGCCTCCTGTGGAAGACAACAACAATGATGGATATTATTAATTAGATATATAGAATCTGATAAATGACACTACAGTCACATATGTCAATATCATGATAAATTTTTTTTATTTAAGATCTTAAGCATTTTGATCACAAGTTTCATAACATAAGTCTATGTCTATAAATGAAGATCACAGAACCTTACAGAAAATCCAAATGACCTATACCTAAACAGAAACCTATAACAGGTTTTCTACAGATTTGGTGAATTGTAGATGTGCTTGGCTTGATATTTGATAATTTTACTAGACATTAAAATTTATTTTATTATAGTTAGTTTATAAGATAGCATTTTGTCATATTCTCTTATGATTTTATTTGGTTCATAAAACTTTTTTTTTATATTGTATGTTTCTAAATGTGAAAATTTCCAGAAAGAATTGAAAAACTAAAATTGAAAATTATTTAATATTTAATATAATTTATTTTGATAAACAAAAGAATGAAAATATAATATTGTTTTTTAGAGATTGATATTATTTGGGAATTTTGTTTTATTGTTTGAAAAAGTTTATGTAATAATCCTGATCAGAATGTATCAATATTTACTTATCGTTGTCATAGCTCAAGGGACATGCACAATAGGAATGCCTGACATAAACCCACTTGATTGTATCTATTTGTCCACTCTTAGGGTCCTGATCCTGACTTTTTGACTTTTTTTTGGTTGAGAGTACATCTGCACATGTAGTAGAGAAGCACTCTAGAGTGCAAGGACCATGAAGCATGTATTTGAAAATAGCCTTATAAAGCTGGGAGACCACCATCCTGAAGTCGCAAAATGATGTCATGGTGTTCATTGACAGCCTCAGAGCCATCCCCTGGAATGATGGCAGCAATCTCATTGGCAGTAGGCAGATTATACAGTATCTTTGTCCATCAGCACTCTGGCCCTCAATGAAGTGTAGCCAAACACAAAGGTCGGTATGCTGGTTTACAGGTTTGGCCATCATGACCTGATGAACCTGCTTGTAGATGTTTACATATGGATGGAAGTGGAACAGTATGTCATGGAGATCAGCCAGAGTTTGCTTATTGAGGCCTGGGTTTTGGCAAGTTCAATGATCAGTTGCCTCATTAGCATCGTAGATATACAACTGAGCGTAGCAGGAATCACAACCTTGATGTGGAAGGAGACTACCCATGAGGTGATGAAGGGTGCCATGAATGCGAAATGACGCAGGGCCAGCACCTTGAATAGTATGATGATTGACCTCTGCATCCATGGACATGAATGCCAGTGCACTGTTGTATTGTCTGATCTTGTCTCTGAATTGATGATCATCACATAATCTCTTGAGCTCGTCCAGCCACTCTTTCAAGGGTGGAAGCTGGATCTGACCTTGCAAACAGCACATGCCAAAGCGATGATTGTTTCAAAAGGATCTGATGAGCACTTTGCTGTCGAAGTGCAAAGCATGGCAATGTGAACATTTGACATTCATAGGACTGAGGGAGTGTCACTGAATAGGTTCTACATAGGATCTTCCATCTGGTGGCAATCACACAGACAGTGGATTTATGTGGGGAGGTGGGAATGGTGCAGGAGGTGGATGTGGTGGACCATGGTCAGAACCATCAGGATCATCACCACCAGGTTCTCCGGATGCTTGAGCTATACATTTTTCTTCCTGAATCTGTTCCTCAGGCTTTTGATTCTCCTCAGGCTGATGCCTTTGTGCATCCTCCCCATGCTGTTCCTGGAACACTGGATTGTGCTCCTGATAGATATTGTACAAGTGTTCCTGGTGCTCAAGCTCTCTGTGCTCCGGAGTTAAATGGTCATACTCAGCTACCTGATGTCGATGTTCTTGCTTAGCTTCAACACGTAAATGCTCTTGGTCAGCCTCGATGTTCCAGCTCATCTTCTTGGCATACATGCTTTTGCCAAGCCTGCCAGGATTGATGCTTCTACTCAGCTGCAAGACATAATTGTCTTTGCTCCTTCTCCTGGCATTGATGTGCCTGCTTAGCTTCAAAGCGTAAGCATGCTTTCTCAGCTTCCAAGTGTAAGCATACTTGCTCAACTTCTATATGTAAGTGTGCTTGCTCAGCCTTAAAGTATAGGAATTCCTGATAAGCTCACTGGTATTCATTTTGCCTACGCTGAAACTCAGCTTGCTCCATCTCCATCCGATGTCGCTGTCATTCCTCGGCTTCTCATTCAAAATTAATGACATGGTGATGGAACTGTGGGAGCAGCATCAGTGGCAGCAGGTGAAGCATGATTTTCCTGGTTACGTCAACGATAATCTCCTGCACAGTTCCTATGCCATATCTCTTGATCTTACTGAAGATTGGCCATCAAGGCTGCATTGTAATTGACATGTGCAGCTCTCCAGGCATGGTGTTCATGGCGCTCAATGAGATTATGTGGCAATTCCGGAAACTGGTGTACTAGCACAGAAGGATGGTTTTGAAGAGTCATTGATTAGTCAAAGAGTCACATTGTGAATAAAGATAAAAATACCTATCATCAATGCAGAAGCATTCAGTGGGAGCATTACAGGTTTGTGGGGCTGCCGACAACAAGGAGGTGAATCTAAAATTTGCTGTTCTCACTTAGCTCAATGGGCAGCACTCTGCGCACATTGAGGTGATGTGGGAGGAGTTGCCCTGAGGATATTGAGAATTTAGAATTTAGACAGCAATATTGATGTATTTGCTTACATTCTTATGTCGTGTTCACGATTTACTGACTTGAGACTGGGAGTGTGTTGATACACTCTTGTATGACTGGAAGTCCAGGCCTCTCAGCGACCCTTTTTACGCTCCCTTTAGTTATTGTCAAAATATCTTCTTACCTGCATAGGCCCATTTCCAACTGTGTATGTGCAATTGGACAGCTGAAAACCTTCACAACTCAGAGAATATTAATGGCAGGGCTGAGGCTGAGGAAGGTGGTGAGGAGAGGAAGGTCATGGTGTGGTTTCATGACAAATCAACATTCTATGCAAATGATCAGAGGAAGCTCAGATGAGTTCATTCATCAGAGGAGGCTGTACCACAACCTAAAGGGGAGGGGGCTGTTGGAATATCAATCGGACGTTGTCCCGTTAGTAGTGATATGGGACCGCTTATATAATCTCACTGTTTTACTTTCGTCGTAGCGTAGCTTAACACCTCAGTAGTTCTACTACGAACATCACTGAGGTAAGGTTCATTACATCTATGTCTACTTAGTTACTTACATACTGCAGTCTTATTGCTGCAGGTATATTCAATACAGTGGTTCTACTACGAACATCACTGAGTCTTATTGCTGCAGGTTATGAGCCCCGTGCTGAAGAACTACTCAGAAAAATTTTATTCCGCTTGAAAACTCCAAGATGTCAGTCTCCACAAAGCTCGGTGATGATTTCCTACGCATACCAAAGCTCGCGACGGATGGCAAAAACTGGGTGATGTACAAGGAGTGCCTGCAGTGGTCCATAGATGCCAGAGGGCTTGTCGGTCACCTTGACGGGACTGAAACGATGTCAGTAAACCCCGCAACATTGGCGGGAAGGGGTGAATCATGGACACCAGGCACGGCCGACGAGTTACTGGAAGTAGAGGGCTACCGCAAGGCCCTGAAGGAGTGGTGGATAGGCAAAGCTGTCGTAAAGCAGCAGATCGCTGGCACGATCCCCGACACCTTATTTCTGCAAGTCAAAAGTCTTGCAACGGCAAACAGCATCTTTACGTACCTTGCGAAGCTCTTGGAGCAATGGTCTCACATCGTATCTGTCGAAATCCTACGAAAGATGCAAGCGTTAAGGTGTAACGAGAAGGGAAACATGCAGGAGCACTTTGACAAGCTCCGTACTCTTCGTGAGCAGCTAGCCTTGATGGGCCAAGCTCCTACGGACAAGAGTTTTACCGTGATCATCATTGGATCACTTCCCACCTCTTACGACCCTCAGATCAGTGCGATAACGGCACTTGCCAAAATCTCAAGCGCTACCCTTACCTCCGATGCACTTATCGAAGCCATTCAAGACGACTACGATCGTCGTGCTGCAAAGACAAAGAAGTCAGCAAATGATACCGAAGACACTGCGTATGCAGCTGGTAGTGGCTCTGGTAAAAAGAGATTCAACGGAAACTGCTACAAGTGCGGAAAGTATGGTCACAAAGGACGTGACTGTTGAAGCGGAGGGGACAGCAAAAATGGCAATGACGAGGCCAAGGGCAAAAGCAAATGGAAGGGGAAGCCGAAAGGTGAGAGAGCGGCAGCGGCCAAGGATGCTGATGAAGATAACGAGCCGGATGGCGTATGGCTTGCGAGTACAGGCAACAACTGGGAGGAACAGTCAGACTGGTTAACAGAAATTGACGAAGACGATGTACCATCTGTTGAAGACCTAGTTGACGAGGGTGAAGCGTTCACCACCACGTTCGACTACGCTTTGCTTGCCAACGTTGGTGCAGACGGGTCCAAGCTTACGGAATTATACGATTCTGGCGCATCAAGACATATGTCATCCTACAAAGATCAGTTCATCGATTTCAAGTCTATCCCTCCAAAAAAGCTAATCACCGCCGCCAACAAACGTACCTTTGAAGCCATCGGGAAGGGCGATATGTATGTATCCCTCCCAAATGGCAAGTCACGTTCCTGAATCCTCCTCAAGGATGTCCTATACGCCCTCAAAATGGGTGTCACGCTCATCTCGATCAGTCGTCTTGACGCTGCAGGGTTCACAGCCCTATTCCGTGACTCGCGATGCCGGATCTTTGATTCGAAGAAAAAGCTGCTGGGGGAGATTCCGGTTAGTAAGGGTCTATATTGTGTCAGCGCACCATGCACATTATATGCTGGCGTAGCGAAGGCAAATGAGCCACTTACCATGGAAGAGATCCACGTTCGCCTTGGGCATCTCGCACCTGACACGATCCACAAAATGTTGCGTGATGGAACGATCACTGGACTTACGCTAGACCCCGCCCACACCACTATGGGCTCTTGCGACGCTTGCGAATATGCAAAGGCCACCCGTAAAGCGATAGGGAAGGTCCGAGACCCTCCGCGACATGAAAAGTTCGGCGACGAGGTGCATACCGACTTGTGGGGACCGTCACCTGTCCAAACAAACACTAAAAGTCGTTATTTCGAGTTGTTCACAGACAATCACACGCGATTCACCAACCTTCATCTACTACATTCGAAGGACGAGGCATTTGAAGCCTATCAGAAGCACGAGGCTTGGGTGAATACGCAATACGATACGAAAATTAAACGCTTACGTTCGGATCGTGGGGGAGAGTGTGCCATGATGATGGCGAGTGGACTGCCAAAGTCGCTGTGGGGAGAAGCAATTATGCCCGCTACCTGGCTGAAGAACCGTCTGTCGACACGTTTGCTCGGAAACAAGACACCCTACGAAATGTTGTTCAGTAAGAAGCTGAACCTGTCCAACTTACCTGTATGGGGTTGTCGAGTCAAGGTGCATACCACGGCAGGCTCCAAGCTCAACATGCGAGCACGCGACGGCCGTTGGGTTGGATTCGACCGTGATAGCAATGGACACCGTGTCTACTTCGAGGACACAGGTCGTGTTGGCGTTGAGTGTAGCATCCGTTTCGGCACAGCAGACGTCCTCGTCCTGATCGGCACACCGTTCGCGGGGGAGAAAGACACTGTTGAGGCAATGCCATCAGGCGATCAGCGTATCAATCGTGACAATAACACTAACGACGTACCTGCGAAATCCCAGCCCACTCAGCCAGCACCTCCCAAAGACCATCTAGGCCCTCAGTTCGAGTCCACGCCGCCGCTACGTCATTCTACAAGAGTTCAAGTCGAGTCAGTGTATGTAAAACACCTGAAAGAGGGCGAAGGGACTCACGACGGACGGAATGCAACATCGATGTTGCCACGTGGTGTCCAAATGAACGCAAACGTCGAGGTTGGCAACTTGGCTGCTGAGCTAGGAATGGTGGGGGAGTATGGCGAGGTCAATGAAGATGACAAAGAAGTTTTTGCCATGCTTGCTGGCACCACGGAGATAGAAGGGACTGATCCGACAACCGTGAGAGAGGCGGAAGTGTGCGTCGATTGGCCGAAATGGGAAGAGGCTATGAACAAAGAGTTGAACGCTCTTGAAGAGGCAAAAACGTGGTCGATCGTTGAAAAACCGGATGGCGTGAACGTCGTAGGCTGTAAGTGGGTATTCCGCATCAAACGGAACGCGGACGGCGAAGTCGACAAGTACAAAGCTCGATTAGTTGCAAAAGGCTACTCACAAGTACATGGCGTAGACTACTACGATACCTACGCACCCGTTGCCCGCCTCGCATCCCTACGCACTATCCTCGCCATTGCCGCCCGTAATGACTGGGACGTCGATGTATTTGACTTCCAGAGCACTTTCCTAAACGGGAAACTTGACGACGATGAAATCATCTTCATTGAGCTGCCCCCTGGCCTCAAAGTCGACCTGAAATTCAAAAATGCGGTCGTACGCTTGCACGTAGCACTTTACGGCTCGAAGCAGGGTGCCCTGAAGTGGTACCGTGAGTTGTGTCGGGCGTTGGCTGACTTAGGACTTGGTCGGGCTGAAGCGGATTGGGGAGTCTTCTACGCTCACATAGGGGCTGAAATTCTCCTACTCGCCACCCACGTTGACGACTGTACGGTAACCGGGAGCAACGAAGAATTAATCCAGCAATTTAAGTTGGATATAGCCGAAATATTCAAGCTGACGGACTTAGGTCCAATCTCGTCGCTCCTTGGTATGAAAGTCTCACGCAATGGTCACGCTTGCACCATATCCCTTTCGCAAGACACGTACATCGATGCAATAATCAGTAAATTCAACTTCTCTGACCTCAAACCAGTCTCCATCCCCATGGATGCGAACCTCCAGCTCTCCCTCGCTCCTAGGACTGCCCCCGAAGTCGCTCGTATGTGAAACATCCCGTATCGGGAGGCGGTAGGCTCACTGATGCACCTCGCAGTCGGAATGAGACCCGACATTGCGTTCGCCGTGAGCACTGTAGCTCAGTACAGCACTGCGCCGGGATTAGCGCACTGGGAAGCTGTGAAATGAATCTTTCGTTACCTCGCCAGTACGAAAAAGTTGGCACTCACTTACGGTGATGGAAAACCAGGTCTCGAGGGATTTACGGACACAGACGGAGCATCCCAGGAACATTGACGTGTGATATCCGGATATGCATTCCTACTTGACGGTGGGGCTGTCTCGTGTGCATTGAAGAAACAAGAGCTCGTCACTCTTTCGACGACTGAGGCCGAGTATGTAGCCGCTACGCACACCTCGAAGGAAGCCATCTGGCTTTGTCGTTTCATCGAAGAGGTCTTCCGCCCACTCGTCCACCCAATTACCCTCCATTGCAACAACCAATCAGCAATTGCGCTCACCAAGGACAGCACTTTTCACGCCTGCATGAAGCATATTGATATCCGTTACCATTTTATTCGTTTTGTTGTCGAAAACGGCTCTATCCACCTCGTTTATTGTCCTACGGACGACATGGTTGCCGACACTCTTACCAAGGCCCTCCCGAGCGTCAAGGCGAAACACTTTGCAGCTGCGCTAGGACTCCGCTCCGCTTGAGGGGGAGTGTTGGAATATCAATCTGACATTGTCCCGTTAGTAGTGATATGGGACCGCTTATGTAATCTCACTGTTTTACTTTCGTTGTAGCGTAGCTTAACACCTCAGTGGTTCTACTATGAACATCACTGAGGTAAGGTTCATTACATCTATGTCTACTTAGTTACTTACATACTGCAGTCTTATTGCTGCAGGTATATTCAATACAGTGGTTCTACTACGAACATCACTGAGTCTTATTGCTGCAAGCAGATGGAGCATGATTTTCCTGGTTACGTCGTTGACGACCTCCTGCATGGTTCCTACGCCGTATCTCTTGGTCTCGCTGAAGGTTGGCCATCAAGGCTGCATTGTAATTGACACACATTCCCACCCCACCCACAGGTCGATCTGGTCCCTGTGGTCCTGGAGGGTAAGCAAACTGTTGCACGGGTGGATACTGATTTGGCTGGGGCTGAGCAGCGCCCTCATAAAAGAAATCTCCATGCCAGACTCCCTCAGGCTCCATGTGTCCTGCAGGCGGCTGGGGATATGGCTGAATTGAAGGCTGGAGTGGTGGTACTGGAGCTGGCTGGGGGTGTTGCATTGGTGGAGGTTGGGAATGGGGTGCCAGTGCAGCTCTCCAGGCACGGTGTTCATGGCGCTCAATGAGATTATGTGGCAATCCCGGAAACTGGTGTACTGGCACAGGAGGATGGTTCTGAAGAGTCATTGATCAGTCAAAGAGTCATATTGTGAATAAAGATGAAAATACCTACCATCAATGAAGGAGGAGCATTCGGTGGAAGCGTTACAGGCCTGTGGGGCTGCCAACGAAAAGGAGGTGAACCTAAAATTCACTGTTCTCTCTCAGCTTGACAGGCAGCACTCTGTGCACGTTGAGGTGATGTGGGAGGAGTTGCCCTGAGGATATTGAGAATTTAGAATTTAGACAGCAATATTGATGTATTTGCTTACATTTTTATGTCGTGTTCACAATTTATCAACTTGAAACTGGGAGTGTGTTGATATGCTCTCGTATGACTGGGGGTCCAGGCCTCTCAGCGACCCTTCTTACACTCCCCAGCAGATATCCAGTCAACAACCCAGCTGGCCTACCCTGAAAGCAGTCTTTGCCATGAAACAGTAAAGAGGAACTGACACTCCAGAGTTCAAGCCTGTGGCACAGGCAAAGACCTATGATCAGATGTATTATTATATCAGTGCATTTTCACAAATGAATCTGGGGTATGATACTTTACAACACTGTAATAATATTTCAATTGAATTTTTGCTGATTTTATCGAATTTATTTGGATACAAATGTACAAATGTAGTTGTGGTGAGGGGACAGAGCAGGGAAGGGAAGGGGAGAAGTTCTGAATTGAATTTTTGCTGATTTTTTCCGAATTTATTTGGATACAAATGTACAAATGTGTAGTTGTGGTGAGGGGACAGAGCAGAGAAGGGAAGGGGAAAAGTTCTGAGACAGCAGGTCTTATGTAGTGAACTGCTGTAAGTGACATGTGGATGACATGTGGCGACACCCAAAAAAGGGTGGCCACATGGCTTTTGGCAAAATTAACGAAAGTAGTAAGCGGGCTACACGAAATTGGTGAGGCTACACGAAATTGCCGAAATTGGCAACATTTAGACTTCGTAACTCTCCCCCTTCCTTGATGTCACCTGGTAGTTAGTGTTGCCTCAGCTTGGCTAGCTGAGAGCCAGCTTCAGCTTATGTCAGCTTGATACCCAATTTGGCTTACACACACAAGCCAAGCTGGTTAAAAGCCACAGCTTTAGCTTTATGTAACTCGGCTTCGACTCAAATCACAGCAGAGCTACCTGACAGCTTGAGCCAGCTTAGACTGGCATTAACCTGTGACAATACACACCGCAAATGATACAACAAAGATATGTACGGTAGTACCCTATGCCTACACATACAACCGGGGAAACAAAGAACTCGAGGGATGAAACGACATCGGCCGAAAGTCGGTGCAGCTTGCTGTCGCTGCATCGCACAAAAATTGCAATGTGGCTATGAATCATGTGCTCAATGCCTGCAGTCCCTGGCACCACATCTGGCAAGTTTTCGACCATACATAAGTCATGTTAGTCTCCGTGTCTCAACGGGGGGATGCAACACACCTTTTGACTGAAGTTGGCGGAGCGACAGTAGTGTCGTGTCATCGCTTCCGGGGCGTCTCATACACTGAAACAGCTAACTTTGGGTGAAGAGAGACTGCATCTTCTGTTCAATAGGCCCGCTCGGACATCTCAATGGCAGGGGAAAGTGTGGGCGGAGACGCAGCAGTGTCAGCATGCAGGGTGCGAAAGAGGTTTAGGACATAGTTGTAGTCAGGCTTTTG
Organism: Paxillus involutus ATCC 200175; assembly: GCA_000827475.1. NCBI lineage: Eukaryota > Fungi > Basidiomycota > Agaricomycetes > Boletales > Paxillaceae > Paxillus > Paxillus involutus. The sequence goes on from KN819418.1 coordinate 19,564, forward strand.
CGTAAATGAGAGGTCGTGCACGTAGGAGAGAAAAGTGGTGAATGGCAAAGGTAAAGCATCACAGAGTTGAGCAACTGAAATACTTTCTTTGCTCTGCAAAATGTCACTGTTTGATGTAACATTGGTGTCAATCCAGGGGAGCGAACTGCGTGCGAGATATAGTAGGAGATATGCGAGTGACTCCAAGTCATCTCGACGGCTGAGCTGATTGCCTGAGTGATGATTGAGCGAGGCAAAAGGAAGAATGGTGCTGAGGGGACGGTCGCTGAGGAATGGAACATGGGAATAGGTTCATGGGTCTCTGTACAGCTGAGCAAGACTGAAGTCAAAGAGTCAGAGTTCATTAGTTTGTTGGCCAGGGAGAACAGGTCCAACAAGGATATTCTGGGGCCTGATGTTCGAGTAGATGTAGCTATGAGACCAGATGACGCCGGGAATCCCTGGGAGACCACGAAGCTGGTCAAGGATAGCCTGTTCACACTCCAAAAGACCACAATGCTTTGATTGACCAATTTTTACGAGGACGGTGTGACCAATGTCAACAAGGTTGGCAGCTCGAAACATGCTACCTGCAACATTTGTCAACTCACAAGCACATGAGTATTGTTTTCTGACTTACATTTAGTGCAGGTCCCAAGGTTTTCCTTGAGCCTGAATCTACCATCAACGTGTTTAACCTCCATGGATGATGGTGGGCAGCGAGTGTGATGACTTGCAATGTGCGTTAGTCACACTGTGACGGTGCAGCCATTACTAAAAGAAGTACAAACAAGTACTTCGACTGATGGCGCTCATAGGAAAGAGTACCGTTGTGCCAATGAAATAGTGTTTATTGTGTAGACAATAGTATGCAAATGTCATAGTTCACATAGCTAACAATCAAGATTCAAGAACCAATTATGATAATGTCAGTAGCGACTTGGTTGCCCTCCTCACGACCTGCACACCCAATAATGGCATCTACAGCCTCGTCCTGAGCCAACCGGGCTCCATCAGCGGACAACTCTGGCTCATTGGGCTCATCCTTTAGCAGATCACATTGGTCAAGCTTCATTCCGTCTGTGAAGTTGAGTCGACATTTCTTGAAGTCATACTTAAGCATTTGAAGCGCCTCCATGAGCGTGGGGCTGATCCGATTGCGCTTTTTGGTGTCAGTCTCTGCACTGGAAGAAAAAATCTGTTCACAGGGAACAGCTGAAGCTTGAATGGGAAGGTGGTCCAGCGCGATGGCAAAGATTGTCGGGTAACTTTTGCGTTTGCTCTATGAATCCCCATAAATACACGGGCACAATGTTAAATGTGAACAAGTGTGTTTACCTCCCAGAATTTCAAAGGGTCTGAGTCCTCCTCCCAAAGATCTCCATTGATATATGCGCGATATTCTTCGTCACTCGTCACCGTTGTCTGAGACCGAGGGCCTCTTTGTCTGATCCCCATGTCTTTGATGCCAAAGTGTGCAGCAAGGGAGTCAATGGTGTGGGCAGGAGCTTTACCCTTTTGCTGGGTAGTTGCAGACTCTGGGAGTTTCCATCGATACTCTTGCATCTAGTTCCATTAGCACGAACCATATATCATTGCTTGTATCAGTGACATACCATTTCCAACACTGTCTTCTCGGCTGATGCAATGTATTCGTCATCCCAATAGGCCTTTATCCACAACATACGTGTAGCAGGATCGACAACTGAATTGTTGATGAGACCCAGGGCTGTCACAATACGAGGATGGAGAGACAACACACACATAGCAATGACGTAGGCACGCATATTGTCCATGCGCTGGTAGTATTTGGTTGCCCATTCAAGGCCAATGTCCGTCCATGGCTTCACACGAGGGTGTGTGGCTCCTAACATTTCCCACGCAGACATGAATAACTCAAAGCAAGGAACAGCACTGCCCAAGCGAGGCAGAGACTCGCTAGACATGCACTGTTGAACCTTGTGGGGAACCTGTAGAATCTGTTTGTCAGCTTTGAAACTCATTGATTTGTATGGAACCTACCTGAAGGATATGTTCAAAATCCTCGAGGACCAGCCACTGAGGGCAGGATAATACATAGTCTTTCAGTTCCTTCTGATTTGGCAGTGCCAGGAAATAATTAACAGCCTTCAGAATAAATATTGAAATCAATCAGATAAGTCCGCATGAATGAACATCACATACCAGACGTAAAGCACAAAGACAATTGATCATTGCATAGGTGGAATCCCAGTGTGTCTTCACATCACGCAGTAGTTCCAGTTCGGGAACCTGCTCCGCCTCACCTGTGGGGCCCTTGAACCAATTCTTCATATTACCTGTCTTGACAGTGTCCATGAACTCATCATGACATAGGCTGGATGCTCGAATAACCCACACGATATCATGACCCATGGTGATGGGATCCAATCTAACGGCCTCCACATATGCTTCACACTCATCTTCGTCAGGCAAGACACCAATCCAGGTGTCGGCAATGGCGGTGAGTTCATCGTCTGTGAAACTTTTGATGACGTGGGTCGTGCAAATATGCATGACATGCAGGAAACACATAACAAGGCGATCAAGTGCGTCAAACTCTATGTCACGCGCGCGAAGTAGGGTCTCAAGCTCTTGCATACAGGTCTTGTTGTTACTTGCGTTATCCATTGTAAAATGTCCAACCTAAGAGAGTACAAAGAATTAGCTGGCTGCCCTCTCGCGCCAGTGGGATGATCACCTTCGCTGTGGTCTTGGTACGATCCAGAAGATAGAGTATGGTCTTTGCCAGCGATTTTCCCGAGTGGTTCCCACGAATCCTGTGAAATGCTAATAACGCCAATTTGAGTTTCAAGGTGCTGGTGCTGGGTTCTTCTGAGATCCAATGTGCAGTCATCGCCAGGAATGGGTGTCGGTTGTCATTCGACCAGATGTTGGCCGTGTGGGAGATCCGACCGGGAGCAATCTGTGAAATATTAGTTCATAGTCAGCTCTATGAACTCAACACTCACAGCCAGCTCAGCCTGCAACACCATGAAATATTGTTGCCATGCACCAATGATGTCCTCATAGATTTTTGTACGGTGAGGGATCTGAGAATCCTTGAGGTCCTGGCGGAGAAGAAGTAGAAGTTGTCGGAATTCTTTGCATTCGACGACATTAAGAGACCGTGAAAGTACCTGTTAGTAATAGCCCTGGTCCTTGGAATCAAATGAGAGTAAATGTCCCACACCTGATCATCCGCGACGATGAAGGCCACGAGGTGATCATGTAATTCCTCTAGCGAGAAAGGAGGGATTGATGGGCGGTCACTAGGATTTGCACTGTTCGTTGATGAGGCTTCTGAATGGCGAGGAGGAAGTGATGCAAGTGCTCCGCCCTCCGCCAATGCTTCCCGGATTTCATTAAGAGTATAGCCTCAAGCCATTACGGCTTTGACACTTTCCAGCCAGACCTGCCATTTGTTGGCTTCCGCGAGGGCAAGGTATTCCAGAATGTGATGGCGATCGATATGGCCACGGAGTGCGGATGTTCCAGTGTTGGGGGAATACTGGAACATGTGATCACGCTTGGAATATGTTTGAGTCCACGCGACAGGGTTGGTATCGTGGGCCTTCCTATAAGCAAGACATCGTAATCAGTGGTTGTCTGAGCAAGAATGGAGACAATCCACTTACTTGCAATATTTGCATACAGTTTCCTCCGAAGTCCTATCAAAAAAATGTTGGATATCTGCAGTAGACGGGACTTTCTCCTGTTCCTCAAAGTTGCAGAGGGGATCAGTGGACGAGTTCAGCTGCATCACATCATCAGCCTCAGCCTCATGACGATGTGATTGATGGTGAAGAAGTCCATCACTGGACTCAGTGCCAGAGCTTGAAGGGTTGTTGATGATGATCTCTTCTTCTGAGAGATGGTCCATGGGTTGATGATGGGCCAGCATGGAAGGGAGGTGAGCAGCGGTGGTTGATGATTTTGAGCTGCGCAGCCGAGGACGAGGATGAGGGACCGCCGTCTGGATGTCAGACGTTGATCCCGACCGCTGCCAAGGTCGCTTTGCAGGGCCACTGTGCAAGGGTTGAGCGACATGAACATTAGGTTCGGAAAGGGCCACAAGATTGTTAACACGACGAGATGTGCGAGGCATGACCTATGGACAGGAGATCTGAGAGACAAAGATCAGACTCAAAGCTGAGAAGTCGAGAGACTAACTTGGAGCTCTGAGTTGAGTCAGTTGCGGAGCTTTTGTAGTTAGTAGAACGAACCCTTTGACTCTAGTACTGGACATTCTGTGCATTTGAATGTGTAATAAGGAAAGATGTGGATCTCGAGCGCAGTGAGAATTGTCATATATTCACACATGTAATCAGTTTGACTACTGTCAGTTCTGTATACGCACTGCATTGGTGTACCAGCAGTCCGTCCCTTGCATATCTAGCGACATAAATTGTATTCAAGCTCTATATTATGATGTACATAGAATTGATAACATTGGCGCAACTACACGAACATGCTACATTGGTACAAGGACATGCACAAGGACACACAACACACGAAGTCACAACACACGAAGTCACGGCACTGCTCTACAACGTGCCCAGATCCGGCTTAACCCTGCAATGTTTATGTCAATGCAAGCATGTTGAAGACTTTAATGTCATTCTTACCTATTTTCAGTTGGCCTTTTTACCAGAGCGGTGGCGCTTGTGGGATTTTCCCTGCTGCCCCCGAGATAAAGAGTGATGGGAGGTGGGTTGCTTGCTGGAGGGGCCGGGTTTGGGAGTGGAGGGCCACTTCCTGGAAGGGCCGGGAACACCAGGGCCACCAGGGCCAAGACCACCAGGACCAGGACCACCAGGACCACCAGGACCACCAGGGGGCGGGTTGTTAGAGTTGTTTACGGGTGGCGGTGACATACACAGAACTGTGTTCGTGTATGGTCATGATACACTAGTACCAACCTATACGCTTGTCCACCAGAGCAGAGCATCACTCCAAGCAGAGACACCAGGAGCGTACAGTGTATTTTCATTATAACTCCATAGCATGCAATGTGCTAGCCCTACAACTTGTACCACATATTAGTACATCCCATCCGCATATACCCCAGAGCAAACCGTCACTTAAAGCGGAAACGCCAAGAGCGTAGGATGTATTTCCCTTATAACTTCTTAGTATGCGACTTTCCAGCTCTATAACCTTCACCACTGGAAAGAGATCGTCATTACGCACATAACCATATTTTCTTGGTTATTTAGGACCTCCTATTGAGTTACTACCTGACAATGTCACTTATCTAGCATTTTAATATTTTACCCTTCCATATATAGTCTTGAGGCTTACTTAAAC
>KN819418.1:26541-48344 GCA_000827475.1 Paxillus involutus ATCC 200175
CCCGGAGCTCTCCCTTTCGTTTACAGATTCTCGTGTCCGTCCTCGTACTGCCTGCTCTGCCCATGCCCTTGTCCGGCTGGTAAGTAGTATACCCTCTCTCTCCCTCTCTCTCTCCCTCTCTCTCTCCCTCTCCCGCTCTCTTTCCTCCCTTCGTACTTAGTGTTTCACCCAATATCACCCATATATATCAGATCACGTGCCCCTCAATGGGCATAGTTACGATTACATAAGCTGCCCGCCTGTCAGACAGTCTCAGGCATACCCAGACTATAAAGTCCTGTACGTAGGCACCACGGTGCATCATCTTGCGTTTTAGACTCCCAATTTATTGTTATCAACCATCCCCCGATTCCCATCGCACGAGACTCCCCCTCAGACATCAGTTTCTGAGTACACCTGGTCTACCCACGCTCGCTCGGACACCACCCAGCTAAGGCCAGACCCTCTCGTCTCCGGGTCCAGCACCTCACCGCCCGGGTTCGACCCGCACGCGTCTCGCAGCCTTAGGATCTCCCATTCTGCCTTCCTCCTCCCTTAGTCTCGATTTCCTCCCTTCGCTCTTCACTTTCGCCTGATTAACCATCGAGCACCCTTATTGTTCACTTGAGAGGAAGGGGAGACATATCTGCCGGCCTTCGTGCTCACTGGTTCCCTCAAGGGTCGAACCATTGACCCTACCCCCTCATTCTCTGTCCTAGTCTTCCTCTTAGACTAGCTTAGCTGACTACAGCGGGGCTTCCGTTTTTTCTCTCGGATGGAGATCATCAATGTGAGGTCCATTTCGGGAGCCATTTTGGCGGCTGCACCCAGATGACGTAGCATTGTGGTGACAGTCGAGCTGAATCCGCATTCGCCGACCCACCAAGGAATTAGGGCTTGTCCACCATGGTTGTGCATTGAATGTAGAGAGAGGCGGAAATCAGGGACGACTTCGAAGTCTCCGTCACTGATGGCGAGGTTGCCGTTAACGATTACCGTGACATCCATGTCATCGGACAACCGAAACGGTTGAAGGAGGTTGCGGACACACTGGGAGAAGTTATTCATGGCGGGTTCATGAATCTCGTATGGAACCATCGTGACAAGTTGGGATAGATCTGGATGATAGACGAGTCTGTTGGAACGTGTGATGAGTAAGAAATTGATCTACGAGCGTTAGATTTACCTACTTGGCAGAAAAACAATACCTGTGATCCTTGGATACGAGGAGTGATAGAGTGTTGTATTCTTCAGGTGTAACATTGTCGAAAACCTACGACAATTGATGAAAATCGGTACTATGAAGACAATTTGACTGACTAGTTTGTGATAGAATGGACCTTGAAGAGCTTTGATGATGTCCAGGCAGCGATCTGCACTGGCAGATTGAAGTGCTTGAGTAAGGAAACCAGTGTGTGGAGCAATGGTATTGTTGTGGCTAGTTGGCCTCGCGGCTGCCTGAACTAAGTGCTTGTCAGGTGGTGTGACCTTGTTGGCCAGTGCAGTCGAGTCAGAGACGGGAACATTGCCAAAGTCATCCTTGCTCCATCCTTGCTTAGATGCTGATTGCGTAAATATAATCCTAGAATCAGGAAAGGAAGGTTGTGACGAGTCGCTGGACGCTGACCAGTCACTGGAGCTTGTCATAGGTGTCGAGGGAGCACTACACATGAGGAGAGTTGGGCCAACACTTAATTTTCGGTTGAAAAGCCCATGTCAAGAAGACATTCCAGATACCAAAGATGACAGAATTATGATCAGATGTTATTGGAAGATATGAGTGAGTTCTGGTCACTTGGTGGGGGGGGACAAAGGAAGTGTAGTAACGGGTCTGAATCTCACTCTCTTGGTAGAGAATCTGATTACGTCAAACTCCGCACGGAATAAACACGGTAATACACTGGCAAGACATAGGGCATGTGATAGACCTTGATACTGGCCAGGCAGAAGAGAAAAAGAACGGAAAAATCAAAATGATGGCACAAGGCAGGAATATGTTGTAATAACACTAGGAATATGTGACAGTTAATTCCCAAGGATATAAGACGAAGGAAGACATGCCAGACATTGTGAGACAATGGATGAAAAAATGAGTGGTCCAATATCATGACGGGGCTAAGACAACGAACGTTAGTTGGAGTAGAGAACAGTGTGCAATGTGCAATGGTACTGATGGACTCATGGCCAAAAACCCCAATGGAAAGTGACTTGACCGAAGCATTCAGCTCGAAAATGTGGGAAAGAACTTGTAACGGTAGACCAGGAATATAGATTGCGATTGCGGAATGACAGAAGGTCTATCCGCACGGTGACGAGTGCATAATGAGGGCGGGTCCGTGCTACAACACAGAAGTTCGAAATGGGAGACTGATACAAAAATTAAAGCCTAGATGAATGTTGAGATCATCAGATGTGTGAGATATAACAACGACATACCGTTCACTGTGTGGGTGTGACGTTCAATGATATCAAACATGTGGATCGTTGACAATGGCGGCTGTACAGACTCGTATGTTGGTAACTACGGGTGGTGACAGGTGACAGGTGAGCTCAAACTGGCTTCAAGCCAAGAGCTGAGCTACAAAAGCTGTGCTGGCAAGCAGTTTTTCCCATGGCTTGGCTGCTGGCAGCTTGGCTCAAACTGACACTGGCTTTGGCTCGGAGTTATTACATAAGCTGGAGTTGCGGCAACACTACCGGTAGTTAGTTGATAAGGAGCATATCCAGACTACTTGGCAACTGCAATCACTGAGTGCCATGTATTCAGCCTCTGTTGAGGAAAGAGCAACTGTCTTTTGGGCGTGAGATGCCCAACTGAATATGCCATCTGCAATCTTCAGGAAATATTCTGTTTGTGATCGGCGGGAAGTAGGATCAGATGTCCAGTCTGAGTCTGTGCAAGCCATAAGGCCAAGACCAGATCCACCATTGAACACAAGGGAGTAATTCTTGGTTCCAATGAGATAGCAGCAGATATATAGCACTTTGTTGAGGTGGTCTTCAGAGGGGTTGGCTGCATGCCTAGAAAGCACGGTCACAGCATATGCAATGTCAGGACAAGTTCCAAGCATGATGTAGAGCAAGGAGCCAATGATGGTTTGGAAATGACTGCGTAAGTTAGAATCTGCAGCAGATTCATTTGGCAAAGCATAGTAGCCTTGGGGAAGAGGAGTGGGTATGGATTTCACATTCTGCATACTGCATCTTTCAAGGATGGTTTCCAGATAAGCGCATTGATTCAAGTAGATTTTGCTGCCTTTGCACTAAATGCGCATGTGAAGGAATTCCTTTGGAACTCCAAGATCTCTGCATTCCCATTTCTTCATGAACATAGCCTTGATTTCATCAATGATGGCTTTGTTTGGGCCACAGAAGAGAGCATCATCTACATAGATGATGGCTACGACAACGTTGGAGCCTTTCTTCTTGTAGAGAAATATTCCAGCATTAGACTTTAGACGTTCAAAGCCTAGTTCTATCATGGAATCATTAAGGGTTTTCCACCAGGCTAATCCAGCTTGCTTCAAGCCATAGAGGGCACATAATAAATGGAGCACTTTATGCTTTTGCCCTTTTTTGGCAAAGCCTTCAGGTTGTTCCATGTAGATATCTTCGTCGAGCTTGCCATACAAGTAGGCGCTACAGACATCAAGGCCAGAAATATACCAGTTTTCTAGTGCAGCTAGTGCAAGCATTAAGCGCACTGTTTTAAAGTGCATGACTGGCAAGAATATTTGGTTGAAATCAATCCCTTCGACTTGGGAGAAGCCTTTGGTGACTAGCCTGGCTTTCTTGCAACCATCAGTTTTGCAGTTAAATACCCATTGATTTTTAATGACCTTGTGATGGGAAGGTCAGTTGACTAGGTCATATACACGGCACTTCTTGAGTATATCAAGTTCTTCTTGACAAGCTGCCTTCCACTGAGAACATTCAGCCAGAGGTAGGCAATCAATATCTCTGTAGGACCATTCTCTAGGCGGCTTTTCAGCGCTAGAGGCATAAGGAATGGCTTTCAATAATAGAAAGCTAGTAGGGACTGCTCCCCCTTCACAACATAACTGTTCCACATCTAGTTCACTCTCACCTTGGGGCAGAGGTGGTGGTGGAGTTGGGTCGGGAAAGTGACCAGGAGGGTCTTGGTGCTGTGAGCTGCCTGATCCCTCAACCATTTTCTTCCAAGTATGAGGATTTTCCACATCCCTGAACTGATCAATGGGGTGTCAGTATTCTCCATAGACATTTCCAGGGCATTTAGGAGCATATCTCTCGTGCTGAGAGTGGTGAGGACCTGGGGGAATTTGAGGAGGATGTGGTGCTCTAGGAGGGGTCCTAGGATCCTATACAGGAGAAGGTACACAAGGAGGTGTAGGAGGAGGTGGAGGTGGAGCACGAGGTCCAGCATTCTTATCCTTATCTCAGCAATATGAGCCAACAATATCATCAATAATGTTGTCACCAAGATCTTCGCCAGTCACATCCGGAGGAGCAGTCAGGTGGAGTTGCTTTTCACGTTGTGGTTGACTTTTTGGGGCAGAGCAGTGCGGAAAAGATGTCTCATCGAAGAGAGCATGTGCAGAAGTGAATAGCACATTGTTTGGGGAGCACATAAACAAATAGTTACACTCATTGCCAGGGGCAGACCCAAGATAAACCATGAGCTCAGATTTGGCAGCCAGTTTATTGGCACGCACATCAGGGTGAAGCCAGATATAAGTTCCGCATCCAAAGACACAAAGGGACTGATATCAGGTTGTTTTCCGTTCAGGAGCTTGAAAGGGGTTCGCCAGTTAAGGCGGTTCATAGACGATCTGTTGTAAACATGAGTCGCTTGTTGGATAGCAAATTCCCACCAAGATGGAGGTATGCAAGCCTCATGGCACATTGCCTCTGCCTTATCCATAAGAGTGCACATGTAGTGCTCAGCGCGGCCATTCTGTTTAGGAGTATGTGGAGCACTTTGATAAATCTGAATCCCTTCATCTTTGAGCATATTGTCAAAAGCTTTAGACTTGTACTCTCCCCCTGCATATAACATCCATCCTTTGAATTGAGCACTGTGTTGAACACTAGCAAGCTTCATAAAGTGTTTGGTGGCCATTAATGCTGCATTTTTAGTGCGCAAAGCAGTTATCCACATAAAGGATGTGAAGTTGTCTAAAAAGACGATCAGATACCAGTACTTGTGGTATAAATCCACAGGAAAAGACTTGAGGTCAGAGTGGACAAGTTCGAAGGGACATGTAGCATGCTTAGGGTTTTCAGGGAAAGCTCGATTGGGCATCTTGCCAAGAGCACATCCAGGACATATAAGATTTTCAGAAGGAAAATCAATGGTAGGGAAGTTCTGAGTGTGTTTTCGCGCATGTCACAGCACTTCCTTAGAAGGGTGTGCGAAGCGGCGGTGCATAAGCTCATAATCAATGGGATTTATACTCATCTTGAGTTTCTCAGTCCATAAGTATGACTCAAGAACATAGATGGTATCTCCAGGAATTCTGGAATGGAAGATCAAGTAGGAATTTCCTGATTCCGTGTAGATGGTGATATGCTGCGAGTTACTATGCACAGTCAACTTATCTCTTAGGAATGAACCCATAGAGAGTAACTGATGATTGAGTTGTGGCATATAGAGAATGGGGTGAAGTCTTGTGACGACAGCATATCCCTGTTCATCTTTATATCTGATGATGACAGTGCCTTTGCCTTCAATAGTGGCAACATAATTTGTGGTGTAGGCAGTCACTTTAGTCTCCAAAGGAGAGTACTCAGAGAAATCATTAAACTCATTGTAAAGTGCTCTGAGGCACCTGAGTCAAGCATTCATATGGGCAATGATTGGCCTGGTCTTTTGCCCTTACATCTCGTTCACACAGAGAACAGAATCAAGTGCACACAATTTTCATTGAAACAGGGTTCTACAGATATACTACACATCGCTATTCAAATGTGCGCATTAGAGCAAGCACCAGCGCTGAAGTAAGCATATTGCTGTTGCAGCGAGGAAAGAGGGACTTGCCACTGATATTCAACAACATTCTCCCCTTCATTGGCCTGTTTGTCGATGTACATGTTGTAGATGTCATCTTCGATGTAGTCACTGCCCAGAGAGATGGTGTCATCATCATAGGTAGGGATGGTGGCAGAGAGGCAGTCCTCAAGGCAAAGACGCTTGGAAGTGGGCTCAACTTTAAAAGCAGGAGCAATGGAAGAGGCGGCTATTTTGTTGAGAGCACAAATGGTCTCAAAAGAGGGTTCCACACCAAGGATGTGGGTGAGATCGAAAGCCTTCTGGATATTGTCCCAGGCAGGAGGGCCAAAGAATTGGGTGCCAGGCGTATGAGCAAGGTGGCGAGGGTCGATGACGGAAGGAATGTCGATGATGGTAGGAACGGTGAAGTCAACAGTGGAGGCGAGGTGAGCATGGTCATGGTTGTTCTGGTGATGATTCTTGCCACCACAGGTTCCACAACACTTATTCTTCCCCTTGTTCTGAGCAGGCGCTCCAGCATTGTTGCCTCCACCTTGCTTGGGTGGTTGTTTCTGATGCTGCTGCTGCTGGTTGAACTTGGGGTCAGGCTGTTTGCATTTTACAGCACTCAGCTTCTGGACCTCCTTGTGCTTACCGTGGCTATTGTCACCCTGTTCCTAACAGAGGATGGCAGCCTTTTCAATGCCAGCAGGGGTCATCATTTCCTTGTCCATTGCGACGATCTGCGTGATGGAGTTCATCGAGGATGGGAGCTTGGAGAGCAAGATCATCGCTTGGACCTTGCTAGGGATTTCGAAATCGGCCTTCTTGAGGCAAGTGAAGTGGGCGTTGATTTTGTTGAATGCCGAAGCGGGGTGTTGGTTGGAAGGGATGGGGGTATCCAACATCACTTTGAATTCACCATAAGTGGCGGAGATGCCTTGGGTGCCATACTCTGTGGAGAGTGCATCCCAGAGGGTTTTTGCAGAGGTGAGGGCGTCATGCTTGACACAGATGCTCTCCTGGACACAGAGGATAAGGTATCCTAATGCTTTGGTGTCGTCCTGTTTCCAGGAGTAGATGTTGTTAGCATTGTTGGAATTGTCATCATAAGTGGTAGGAGAGGGGCATGTCTCAGTGAGAACGTGGGAGACACCTTGAGCAATAAGATAGCCTTTCATCATGGGCACCCAGGAAAGGTAGTTGGCGCCAGTGAGCACAGAGACCAGGTTGTTGATAGAAGAAGTCATGATGGCTAGAGATCTTCTTCTTTGTCAATGTCAACTGGGATATTGGTAGCATCAAAGAAAGGGTAGCTAGCAGCGAACTCTTGAATGACATTGTTGATAACTTCGGCAGTGGAGGGAGCGTTCCAGGTGGTGGGGATGTCCTGGCCAGAGATCTTCTGCAGGAGTTGGATTGACAACAGTGGTTGTGGAAGAGTTCCAGGTGACTAGGGAAGCAGTGGCAGGAGTCTTGTGAATGTAGTCCCAGGCGAAGTCAAAATGCCAATCATTGATGTTGATACACAGTTCAAAGGTGTTTCTGAAGAAGAATATGATGAGTCGATAACCAAGGTATATAACGAGAGATAGATATGCAAGAACAAATAAGCCAAACATTAAATGTTGGTATTTGTAGACGCAGAGGGTCTGAACCTATACAGGGCAACAGCCAGCAGCTGTGACGGCACTGAAGGAAGGATAGCAGCCCCTTGAGAGCGCTCTGAGAATTATTCCTGAGCTGCAATAAATTGTGCTCATTCCTCAGCTCAATGTCAAGCCATTAAAGGCAATGTTGCAGGGAGCTAGAGAGCGCACTCAATGCAGCCATAAAGGCACAGAGAGGCTGCATCTCAGGGCTCATAACCTGTTGAAGCATGTAGGGGCATAGCGAGAGGAACTCTCTACTCACCTGTGCTGAGGGGATTACTTGCTGGTAAGCAGGTAGTGGTTGGAGTATAAGAAACAATCTATTTAGTGCTATTACAGTGCTGGGTTTATATACTGGATACAAGTATGACAAGTCACTGATGTGACTGTTGATGTGACTAAGAGTCCTTATCTAACTACTTATCTAAGATAGTGATCACGCTGTAATGAATGCTGTACATACTGCTATAAGCGCAAGTTCAACATACTGTGGTCGTATCAGTAATTTTGTTATGAAATTTCACCAATTCTTGTTATCGGTGTTCTTGAGGTGACTATCACTGCGTGCAACCTGTGTCTAGATAGCTCCATGTTAGGCAGTGTAAGCATGTGTAAGTAAGTACTACATAGATGAAGCATACAAGGCATAAGTACCTCCAGCCATGTCCTGAAAGTGAAAACAATGGAAACATAAGATAGGCAATGTCAATATACTTATTTATCTACAGTTAGATGCCCTAGGTTGGAGAAAATGAGATGACACACAAGGGCTGATTTGGCTCCCTAGTCAGACTTTAAGTCGCTCGAATAGATGCCCAACCAAAGCCTAATTAATTGATGCTAAATCATCTACATCACGTGTTGAGTATATCAATTTGTTTTGCATTGCGTCACGCCCCATCTGATCCATATCCCCTCCCGCTCTCATTCAAAAAACCTACACAAAGGATGCTGAGATGCCCCGAGCACCTTCAAGTGACTGATGAAGTCTGGAACGCATGGCCAGATCATGTGAAGGCGTCCATCTACACAGGGCTGGGATCCAGTCAGCCAAATCCAACTTTGATGGTACTAGACCCGGCACTCACAGGCTCTGGACTGCGCCATCCCCACAATACTTATTGTGATGGGCCTACCTCCCCACATCCCTATGGCAGCTCTACAACCACCGTGAGCAGGAGGTTAGTATGAGTTGAAGGGGCTGCATATACTTAGCATATATTCACCTAATAGAAAACCTTTGCAAACTCATAGCGTACAGCAGACACAGGACCCTCGAGGACAACGGAGGGAAGAAAGACATGATAGGGGGAGGAGCAGGGATCATCACAATTCTCTTGTCCACTCAGATTGTACTAGTCAAGGTACAAATAATCATCGTGTCAGTGGAGCGAGTTCAAGAGGCCATGGTCATTGCCGCAACAGTTCCTCTCCATCCACCTCTCGACAAAGATCACTCTTGAGAAAACCAGTGTGGACAATGTACCTCTTCTCCACCAACCTCCCCTCCTACCCTCAACAGTCTCTTTGTGCTGGTAGATGGTATCCATCAGGACCAAGCCTCCTATCAGCAACAGGTGAATGAACGAATGGAGAATCTTGAACATGGGGCTGGTACTGGCTTCCGTGGATCTATGCGTGGTCGAGGATCAGGATGAAGGGGTGATCGATCGGGAAAAGCATGAAGGCCAAGGGCACTACCACCGCTGACCAAACAGTCTAAGGACGAACTCTGACAGGGCCTGTATGATGAAGATGCCGAGGACATTTTGAAGCCCTCCCGGGAGCTATCAGATGCTGGCAAAGAAGTGCGTAAGGAACCATAAGTAAGTAGATGCAATTTAGGTTGCAAAAATTGAAGGCTTACAACCTGCCACAGCAAATTTTGATGGTCAAGTTCCGGTATGTTTGCAATGTCCCAGAAGGAAAGCCTTGGCCAAGCCCAGATGAGGAATGCACCAATGAAAAGACAGGAAAACGCTACCTGCTGCCAAAGTTCAACACCAATGTCAATGATGGGCATAATTGTGCCATTTTCGATAAGGTTGCTGGTCTAGTTTGGACCGATCTCCAGGTAAGAGTATTTACTGTGATGTCGAGAAACCAGCTGACCTTTTCAAATAGACGCTGGGGATGCCTGCCTGCTTGGAGAATAGGAAGGCGAAGTGGGATAAGAATACACTATTCCTGTTTGCAAAGGACACATACTGCAACCTGAAGGACGATTGACGTGCTCAGACGATCCCAGAGAAAGGTGTTGCTAAGGCATCCAATCAACAAGCTAACTGATGGAAACAACAACGCAAGGAGGTATGCGCTCTAGCTACATCAGAATCTGATCACAATATAATTGAAGCATGCTCACTAATTGATCTAGAAGGCGCAGAGATTGCTCTTGGCACAGGATACATTTATGGATAAGCATGGTGTTGATCCTCCTCCACTTGTCTATGCTGAGCACATGTCCAATGAGGGACCAGGTCCTGAGGATAACACAGACACCACAAGGAAGGTCTGGATGAAAGTGATGGCAGAGAAAGTTGACATGGCAGACACAACAGATCTTAAAGGTGTAACATTTCTTGAGGTTATGAAATGTCCCTGGAGAACCGAGGAAGTAAATGGCCCACTGGCACTCAGATGGAGCTTCTCGAACTAACTTGACAATGTCAGCTTGGGGACATTTATCATGAGTTATATGGTATGTGGCAGGCATCCCTTACTGCTAAACAAAAGAAGCGATTTCAAACCATCCACGTTTGTGGCACCGACCGCAAGAGTCTTTGGATCCCCCTTGATACCCCCTTCAACTTTGGCATCGACATGGACTGGTTTGACGTAGCCAAGGAATCTTGTGAACATGGCCACTTACTGACCAACTGGGGCCAGTGGGTAGACCCGGAAGGCTTTGGCTCAAGGAAGCATGCAGGGCTGAGTGGTACCACCAGAAACCATAATGAGCAGGATATTGAACAGAGAATGAATGGTGAAGACTCCCAACCTGGAACCTAACACCATGTGAAGAACGACAGCGACCACAGTAATGGACAGCTCACTTTCTTGGATGTGCTCTCTCCCTCGTGGACTTGTGGTTTCTTGGACTAGTATGCTAGTGATATCAGTTGCCAGTGAGGTGCTTGTACAACAGCCTCTGAATCAGTAATTTTGTACGAGATGTGTATTATGCACTCTATCAAGTGATGTTATGATCCACATTGGTGGATCTGTCATTTGAAGTTGAAGGGAGAGACAGCAGGTGGCACACCCGCCTCGCCACTTTCCCAGTATGTGTTGAGTTTGAAACACTTGACATCAAGCTCAGGGCTAATTTAAGGTGTGAGTGTACACCACGTTAAGACAAAGATTAAGGATGAACAAGTAGCTCCATGGGTCATCTTTGACTGGCACCACATCAAGCTCCACCATCCACTGGAACTCTGCTAGCAAATGCGTTCCAGATGCAACACCTTGTTCATCACAAAATCGGGGAGGTGATGATATAACTAGCTGGATATGATAAATAGACATAAAGCTGAGATTGTTAGGTAATACATTTTCAGTGATTATCCTTGGTCAGTCAAGCCTTGGCAGAATGATAACAGGATGAAGCTGTGATTATCTTAGGTCAATCAGACATCCTCAATCGCCAATGTCATCTCATCTCCGGCATACATGGTGTCAGATCAGCAAGTTTGATCGTTTGTGTGTCAGGCTGCTGTTACAAAGATCATGTCAAAATCATCCTGAGTGGATGTTATTGGTTACCAACTTTCTGATATGGTTCGTTCCACCTTTATCATTCATTATTACAGTAAATTCAGGCTTCGTCACAGTAACACAGATAGGTCCCCTGACTAGTGCTGTCACTGTGTCATCACAGCACTTACAGGGCGTCACAGTCGCATACAATCTGTACACCAAGTTCCAGCCAGCTCGCTTTTCTTTTTGGGTTCAAAACCATCACCATTAGTAAAATCAATGCTATAGTTCTGCTAATGCTAATAGTATGTATTACTAGTAATATTTTCAAGACAGTTGCGCTCGCCGTTTCCTCAAACCTCCTGCCCTCTCCAACCTCTCTCTATCTTATTCCTTTGTCTCACGTAAACCCTGGCCATTCCTCGAGGAACCTGAGTGCTCCGTGCAAGGATTCACTGGATTGAGGCTTTGGGCACGAGTCCAACCAATCAGCTAGAACTTGTAGCCATTGTACTGAAAGTCCCCTGAGCTGTCTTGCTCACTGTCCAATTCTGACTCGTACATGGCATCCACCAGGAGATCAAGGTCAGAATTAGACTCGGGACCATTGTCGGGGTCAGTATGGTCCGATTCCGTCCATGATGTGTTGTCATCATCATCATCGCCCTCTGTCCATTCAGCCCGGTCACCCACTTTCCCGCTGTTGGAAGCCCTAGGAATTGGTGATGTAGCTGTGGACGGCCCAGAGTGGACATTGGAGTCAATCTGACTGGTTTCTGCAGGTCTAGAAACATGCCCATAAACATGCCCAACGGCAAGACCCAAGTGGTAGCACATGACCATGTCACAGTCAACAAACCTAGAGGATTGAGTTCATAAAATGTTGACAAAGTGGAGAAGGGTGACCATACCGGTTGACGTAGTAATTTTTCCAGTCCTCCACATCATGAGCATTGCGAGACATTGCCACGCTGTCAGGGTGTAGTCTTCCATCTGCAAACAAAGGGATGAGGTGGCAACATCGGAGCACATCGCCAGGGTCGACAAAACCGAATGCATCGGGTCGATGCATTGGCACAAATCTCCCTTTATCAAGAGCATAATGCTCCCAGCCTGCTGGCTTGTCCAACAGCTCAAACCACCGCACCCATAGAAATTCAACACGTCGTGGTTGGTAATCTTTCATTTCAGGCCCCATGAATATAATGTTGGCACGGAATATCCCTAGGACACGAGTGTAGCAAAATGGGTGGCTTTGTGGCCCGTCCCCATGTGCTAGCAGCATGATATCGCGGTGGTCGGTGCGAGGGTTGACTGCCTCTGTTTCGCGGCAGAGATCATATGAAGTGTAGTTGATGTGAAGTTATGCCAATAAATCCGGTTTCCCATGAAAACGACGCTACTGAGCTTGCGTAGGCCCGGGGAGGGTTGGTCACCAGGAGCGTTGAGGTCCATCGTCCCATGAAGCTCCCCAACACGAGGTAAAAGGTGCAATCTTAACTTGTGCACAAAATCCTGTGAGTGGTGTATTGTTAAATGAGTATGCTAATGCTCTGTGGATTGAGGACAAAAGAGCTGACTTACCTTCACTGCTGGGTCATCCAAGTTACTCTGCACAAAGTTCGTAATGTCCTCAGGAAAATTCTGAGATTTACCAATGACATGATGTTGGTCAGGTACAACTGGTGTCGGATCTGATTTCATCAAGGAGTCTCTTTGAGCACGGATGCAAGTTTGGCGACGCTCAATAGAAGCTAACTGAGGTGTGAATTCTTTCCGGTTTGTTCTTGGGAAGTGTCCCTTGCTAGTGTGGTGCTCGAGTTCGCCCTGCGAAATGTCCTATAAGTCTCAGAGTCGGAAAGGGTGAAGATATAAAATGGCGCACAGCCTGGCTTGTATAAGAATCTGTAGTCCCATATAGTTGAATTTGGGCAGCATAATCACCGAGAGCATGAAGTTTGTAGGTTTGTAGGTTGAGGACTTTTGTGCGACAATTGCCGGTGTTGGACATGTTAGTCGAGGAATTAGTACCTCTACCTGTGTTCTGGCGTGCCTGCTGCCTCCTGCAGGCCTCTGCCTCGCAAGGAAGCTCCCTAGTCGAGAAGGTGACACAGGTTACTCCTACAAATGTGCGGAGTTCATTGCCGAGGCTACATGTGACCATCTCTAGCACATCGAGCGTTTCCTCTGTATGCATTCACAACTTAGCCAGCCCATGCCAATGTGCAAGGAGAAATAGGAGCTTGAGTACTTGGGAGTCATGCGGCGCAGGAAGGAGCCACGCGAAGACAGGCATAGCACACTGCATGGCATGAAAGCACTGTGAGACAGTGGTTGACGGTGGTAAGAACAGGAGAGACTAGCCTGCAACATATCTTCAAAGTCATGGGCGGCCATCTTCTTCAGTTCAGAGACGTTCCTTCTAAAACGACAGATAGTACTGCGACCAAAGGTAGGCACGTGACAGTACCTGGAATGTACCTTAACCTTCCTTTTACTTTAGAAGCACATGGAATTCATACTTACCGTTGATCAAGCTCAGGGAGCCCACGTCCCTTAAGACTGTCCAGCATCCACAATAGATGAATGAATACGGCCTTCCACACACCGAGCTCAAATTCATGCAAGAGATCCACGACCAGCATGAGAAAGAAGTCAAAGCCGGCATGACTCAACCGCTCTGAAAACATGTTCTGTTCCAATGCTTTGAGTAAGCCGAACTTGCAGTCAGTCTGCTTGGTGTGTGTACCTTTGTTGGAACCAGTGACTCTTCCTTGAGGAGCACTTCAACTTGTGGGGTGTCGACTACATATTGTTGATCATAGATGAGCCGACGGGTGTCAGCGACCTTCTTGTGTCTCTCTTCGGTATCCTGACGAGCCAAGGCATGACGTTGCAAGAGATCTCTCTCACTTGCCAGGTTATGTAAACGGTCCTTCGGGATGAGACACCGGGGGCATGGACAAGAGCCAAGGTTGCGGATGTTTGCTATCAGAACTCTATTGGACACCGTGTCAGTCAGTTTGATGACGACACTATGCTATGTACCACCTACTTCTCAGGATAATCAGCTGAGTATGTAAAAATCCTGGGAAACAACCGCCGTCAAATTCTGTCACGACAAGTGAGGACCATCCCATGCTCGTATGCTTGGACGAAATCATCGTCAAGCAGTTCTTGCCATTGGGCGTGGAAGAGCTCATGGTGGCAGTGTGTGAAGAAAGCGTCGCCAGGTAGTTTACTACCGGAATGCTCCAAAGCAAAATCTTTGAAATCATCAGGCAACTAATAAGGACAACATGTCAGTTCTGGAAAGACGTGGTGAGCTCATTGCAGTGATAAACTCACAGTCTGTAGATATGCTGTGTGGGCACAGAGATGGGAGGAAGGTTGACACCTTTCGTACTTGGATATGTTGCCCAAGTACATGTATACAGGCCACAATTTTGCATTGCCAAACGATGTGAGCTGGGTTGCGTCCGACCAGAACATGAGAGCAATGATCCGCCGTGGTAAATCACATTCAGGTTCAGCAGGCGATTCTTGCAGCTTACGATGCACTTCAAGGAAAGCCGAAGAGGTAAACAGCTCCCCATACACTCTGACGTCGCATGGTTTGTGTGGGGGATGCCATCGCAATTTGTATGGTTCATAGTGTAATAACCGGTGATGGGCGGGGTCTGAGACCTTCTCGTGTATGATTGACACCAAGGATCAATGATAGAAGTGCGAGAGTGAGTAATGCATCGGGCCTGGATGTAGAGAACATCAACTGAAAGGCACCGAAATAGAGATGGTGGTATGTTCCCAGCCCGCGTCCTCATTCAACCACTCCTCCGCGTCCATGGTCCCCAAATTGCCCAGTTCCCAGTCAACTGCCAACCAGTTGGTATTCTGAATATCTTCTGGGTGAAAGTCAGCATCCCCGACGATACTAAGCAGTTTCTTGAAACTGCTTTTGGAGTGAGAGCTCTGGTTCCAGTACCAGTTGCCCAGAAGCATGGAGCTCTCGTTCAGATAAGGATGGAAGGGGCGGTCTGCGTGTGAGGATTGATCCATCAACTTGGCTTGGAGTCCAATAGGTTGCGGTGGGTTGTGAGCGGGTTCATTTAATACAGGATCGTGATGTGGTAATGTCTCTGTGTCGTAAAGTCGGAAAAGGCCAAACGAATTGACCTGAGTCTTGAATACAGGGCATGGCCCTCTCCATGACGGTGCATCTCATGGATGCACTAGGGGCTGCGATTGCACATCCAGTCTAGATGGGTTGGTTGCAATGGTGCCTTCCACCTCAAGTGCAGGGGGCAAAGGCAAAGGCAATTCAGGTAACATGTCTCGAAAACGCATGGGGAGTTGCCGATTAGTTCAACACGTTCTTCGTAATGACAACGGCAATGAGTCATCCACTACGTTGGTAGTTGAATTGTTGGGCTCGCGATTTGAAGAGCTCACTGTCTGCAATAGTGTTTCAGCCACATTAGAGAAGGATGGAAATCTGAAAGGATCCACTACCGGCAGTGTTACCTGACTGGCTTCGCCTTCACTTTGTCCAGCGCCAACATCACCAACATTATCACCCCCATTGGGCAGATCAGCGTCTTCATGAGAAAAGCTGTGGGCTCTTGGAGTGTCATCCAGGCGAGGTTTCTTGTTTCGATACAACTCTTTGGCCTTGGCTAGAGCAGTGGAAAGTTGTTTCTTACCCTTCTTGCAGGTTCTGCCGTGTTTCGTGAAAGCTCCCAAATCAGAGAAAGAGCACCAGCACTGCGTACACTCCTGAGAAAATGCCTGATTGAACATGCCTACACAAAAGTCAACAGTTGTCAGCGAGCACAGAATGTTAGCAACTGGAATTGTCCCACTTGATTGTGACGAGCTGGTATTCCCTCTGATGGTTCAACACAGGTTGCGGACTCGTAGGGTAGAGGAAGTGATAGTAGATTTCCCAAAGTTACAGACTGCCTACTAGTATACGCTGCGTTTACAACAACACCGCCACGCACAGCACAAGAGAAGAGATATATAATACACGTGCATGAGGAACAGGAATTTCATAACAAGACTGGAGAGTCAAGACAGTAGATTAAATAAGTGTTCTCAATGCAAGCTGCTGGAGGGTCCGCGAGCAGCCTTAACTGTTTATCAATGACAGTATGTGGTATGTGGGAATTTGCGACCTACCAATTTGCGCTGATTTGCGCAATCAATGTCATAGCAGGCCGACAAACCAGGACGAGTACTAGGGTTTTGAGCCAAAGCGGTCGTATACATGTTAAGGAAGTGAGTGTATGTTACTGGACCTATAACTTCAACAATGTTGTCTTCATAGTCGCTGAATTCCTCCTGTGCTTCTTGCAAGGACCGTCTTGCAATCTCCCTCTTTGCTAGTGCCTGGCACCAGTGTTCAATCATCTCTTGGTATGAGAGGGGTCGGTCCGGTGCAGCTGACTTCAAAGATTGAAATAACGGCAGTATTAGAACCATAGGAGCGTCGGTAACTAAACTGGACGTACCAATTGGTACAGAACCTCACGCATGCATGAACTGAGAGATGTTCTATTGCTGGTTGTACAGCTGGTTCCCCCCATTAGATGGTTTCAGGGGGAGTGATTTAGATGATGTGAAGGCAACAACTGCATAGTATCTCTGGATACTGGACCATGAGCCATGCAAGGAACATGGCCTAACTGTTTGGGGTGAGAGTACGATGCTAGGGAAATGGGGAGTGATTGGAGAAACATGGTAGGAGGAATGGATTGAATATGCAGAGTCTCAGTAGCCATGGTTGAAGCAGTTGAAAGCAGGAAGATGGTGGAAGTACCTACACCACTAGTTTACCTTATGTATTTCTGGCCCTGGGCATAAATTAGGGTCCTTCTCCATTAAGCGAATTGTCACTCAAACCGCCAAAGACTCAGCCAGCCATTTCGGGTATGAAGGATTCGGAAGTCGCTGAATCAAGTTCTTCCAGATTATTGAGCCGAGATCAATTAGATTATTGAATCTGTTGAATTGGTTCGACACTTTGGGACAAACGAAAGGGACTTTCAGCAGTCCTCAGCCCAAACTAATATGGCAAACACACCTTGGTCCACCACCTCTTCCCCCTACTCATCTCTCGTCCTCGTCTACGATGAACTTCTACTCAACCTCCTTTCCCTACCCAGAACCCCACAATGGGGCAGATGGGGAGACAATGGTGGATTTTTTTTCACGGCACCTGACAAGTGTCACCTCCGGACAACATTCGTTTGGATCTCCTACGTTCAACACTGTCTTCTTCTGTGGTAGAGATGTGGAATACACTCCTAGAAATACAGAAAAGCAAACCAACAAAAATCTCTCAAACACAGTTCATGGTCAGTGTTTCGTATGCGAGAGTATCCTCAGTTTTGAAAGGTTGGTAAGGTGTTGTTCGTGGCAAGGGGGATTTGGGTTTCTGCCTATCTCTATTGTTGAGTCTAAACCTTTGGTGATTGATGGGATAGTACTTGGGTGACTAAGCTGACAGGAAAATGTGTTCCTTAGACTGTCAAGGCTTACAGTGTACTACCGGTACATTTCACACAATGGGTACATTTCACACTTGCATGGATTGCCATCAAACAATGATATTTTCATGATGTGAGCTAGTGAACATCATAGGGATGCATCTAACCTGTGGTACTGTCGAATTGCAAGTGGAGAACTGCTGTAAGTAAAGTGATATGCAGGCAGAGATGCTAACAGAGACCAGTTTACACTAAAATGCAACTTTCATAACTTGAATTGGGGACAACTGACTGCATTTATGATGTGTCGACTTTAGCTAGGCTAGATCACTGACATTCCTGGCTCTGAAACACTTACAGAGTCCACATATTGGTGCTGAAGTTGGTGTTGTGAGAGGCAATCAGTGCAAAGGGGCATCCAGCCAGATCTGTGTGTGACAAAACGTCACAGCGTGTGTCAGTCAATGGCATGTCCCTCCCACATCGCGTCGCGTGAATATTTGCTGCCATTCTTATCACCTCCTTTGTTTCTATTGCCGGATTCTCATAATATTCTTTTGTCTTATGGTTTTCCGGGCTTTATCAGATCGTGTCAAGCGCATCAAGCAGCTCCGCAAGCAAAGCACTGTGCTCGAACAAGCAGTTCATGCATATTGTGTTGAGCTTGCTCGTCCCACAGGAGAATGGAAAAAAGGTGTTCGGACAATTGCTGAGGAATTCGGCATTCCAAACCAATACAAGACTGTATTAAATCATGCAAAAGGGAGAACACAGCCTATCTCTGACTACATGGCTTCTAAACAAAAGGTTCTTCCTGCGGAGGAACATACCATGGTTTACTTCCTCCTCAAGTCAGCAAAACGAGGCTTCCCCCTCACCCATGCACAAATCGAAACCTATGCAAATGTCATCATCAAGCGAAGAAAGGGGGAGAAGTTCAACCCTGACCAAGATAAAGTTGGTCATCAATGGATTTTCCGCTTTCTCGATCGGCATCATGACCAGCTTCAAACTCACTGGGGCAAGAATCTCGACACCCAGCGAGCTCAAGCACTCAACCCTTCCAATGTCAAACACTGGTTTGACTTACTGGATGAACATATCACCAAAAAGACCCTCCGCCCTGAAGATATTTATGGAATGGATGAAACGGGGTTTCCTCTATCGGCAACCTGATCACGGCGTGTCATTGGTGGTCGAGGCGTGAAGACCCAACACACAGCTGGATCTGGAGGTCGTGAGAATGTCACTGCAATTGTTACAATATGTGCAGATGGCACTGCATTACAACCCACCGTAATCTACAAGGGCAAGAACTTCATGTGGAAATGGGCCCAAGACAATGTCGCTCACGCTTTGTGAGTTTCATGTTGTGATGGTTCATGAGCCTACAACTAATCAGGATATTAGTATTTGTCACTCACCTAATGGCTGGACTGATGGTGAAATCTGTTTGGATTGGATGATCAATGACTTTGATCCCCAAACGAAGGAGAAAGCAGGTGGACGAACTCGTGTTCTGTTGATGGATGGCCACAGCTCGCACTTCACTCCTGAGCTCTTGGAGTACGCAATAAACAACGACATTATGATCCTGGGATACCCACCACACTGTACTCATGCCCTTCAGGGTTTTGATGTTGTGTGCTTCGCCAAGATGAAGGGCATATTTGATGAGGAGATTAGTGCCTTTGACGAAGCTCACAAATGAGCAATTAGAAAAGCAGATTTCACTGGCATCTTTGGTTGTGCATACCTTCGTGCATTCACTCCCGATCTCATCAAGAGCGCATTCCGAGTTACGGGTGTTCACCCCTTTGATCGTGCAGTCATCACCCCTGACCAAATGAAGCCAAGTGAAGAGACATCTACGCACAGCACCTTTCCACTTCCCTACCCAAGCCCCGTTCGAGCAGTCCTCTCTGCGTTTTCAAGTTATCAGCCAACATCCCTTGACTTGTCACCTAGCACACACCTAGCACCTCAGATAGTGGTGGGACCATCTCACTTTCCTGGAAGCCTCGACTCTCCTCACTCACCCCTACACACCACACCAACGCTCTATCGTTGTCCGTCAAGTAGTGACCTCGAGACACCTTCAAAGCGAATGCGCATAATGTCTGCAGCAGTATCACAAACATCAGCATCTTATCTTGTATCGAAAGCTCACATGCCAATGGGAAAGACCATCCCTGCACCTGTTTTTATGATGACACCACAGCTTCTGAACCCAGATTGGAGTCTATTAGCGGAGACAAATACCGCCAATACTGATGTCAATGGTACCGAGTACTGGCGTTCACGTGCAATGGGCCTCGAGGAGTCCCTACGACGAGCACAACAGCAGCTTGCTGCTCGTGAACAAATCAGCGCCGGCCAGAATGCACAGATTATAATTCAAGACCTGACCTTACGAAAACTTAACAAGACACTTAATACAAAAGAAAAGAAGGACGAGGATCGAACAAAGCTGTACCCGAGTGGGAACGGTCGTCATATGACAGACGGAAAGTTCGTCGAGGAGTTGAAGAAAGATCAGAGGAAGCGGGTGGCCAAGGTCGAGGCAAAGAGATTGAGGAAGGAGGTGAGGGTGGTTAAGCAAGGCGAGAATGCCACTTTGAAGGCCAGGTGGGAGGAGATTAAGACAAAGCATGCAGAGGAAGTGAAGATGTGGGAGGCTGAGTGCGAGGAGTTGACTAGAAGAGGTGTGCAAAAGAAGGAGTTGCCGAAGAGGCCCAAGCACCTGCCAAAGCCAAAGCAAACAATGGAAGCCACACCACAGACAGGCGAGGATGGAAATGGTGGACGACGTGACGGAGGTGAGCTGGAAACCGAGGATTGTGAAAATAGCGAGATCGATGAAGTCTCAAGTGGCGCTTCATCAGAGGACGACGAATGAAGGTGTACCGTGTCACACAATGTCACACGTCGTCACACAAATTCATGCAGTGAAATGTACAGCAAATTCTTGCTGTCTGACGCGCAACATCTTTGTAGCAGTACAGTCAAATTATTACACAAAATCATATTTTTTGGTTGCTCGTAGACTGGGCTGTCATGTATATGGTGGGTTCACAACACTAACTTCAGGCTAAATTGTTGAGTGTTAATGTGCAAACGAACTTCGTGAAAGTGCTGTGAAATGTACCGGTAGTACACTGTACTGGCTTACTCCCTTAACTGGCTTAGCAATTGCTCAACTGCTGATTCCTTTAGCGCTAACGTAGGCTTACTCAGATATCATGTACAGCTAGCCTCTTTGCTCTGCAGTGCTTAGGACTGATAAGACTTATGTGTAACCTTGCTTCTGACGTCTATACCGAAGAAATAAAAGGGTAGTCTCTCTTTAGAGTCCCTGACTTATCACTCAGTAGTCTTGCTTAGGAGGAACTTTTGTATAGGAATCACTCAGTGAACTTATAGAGGGGTTCTAACTTGGGTTCTTATTCCTTTTTTAGGCTGGAGAAAGTCAGCCTTTATATACTATTTGAAGGTGGCTATGCCTTCCTATTTAGGATGCCTAAAGCTGTGTGATTCTTACCAAATATGTACTAGATTAGGTAGGAATGAGTCGGAATGAGCCATGTACAGCCTAGAACAGCCTTGCACAGCCTGGCACAGCTGTGCATAGCATTAGTTCACTGCCTTGCATAGCATTAAGAAGAAACTAGACTAAGGAAACTGTATCTTAGATCTGATAAGCTAATAGGTAGTTGTTCATAGAGATTATTACACGGGTAAGTGAGTTTATGCTATAAATATTGATCCTGTGCTCCAAAAATCTCAAGAAAAATATGGGAATGATCACCTATGTGGCCTCTTGCTGTCTGTATAGGTCCTGAGTGTGATGAACTCCTTGTTGACCATATATTCGAATATTGGGAAGTACAACTGATGTGCATTTATAGCCGATATATTCAGAAGGGTACGGTTTTCGAAGACAGTACGTCACAATCCTCATTGTTCTTAACTATACTCATCACCCCGAATGGATTGATAGTCCATATTATC
>KN819418.1:69947-81708 GCA_000827475.1 Paxillus involutus ATCC 200175
AGTACTAGCTGCTCAGTGACCCGATATTAGCCAGAGAGTGCTATAGGTCAAGCAGTTTGATAGTCAACGCTAAGCCAGTCAAAGGAACGAAGTTAGTAGGCTGTAGACTGCGTCTAAGGAAGCCATTTCTTGTCCACAAAGTCCCCAATCCCTGTCCATTGTAAGATAGAACCCGTCTATCGCCATTTTTCCAAGACTCCGTATACCATTACGTGTCAAGGAAACTATCCATCTGTTCTCTAGCAAAGCTGTACAAGCCTTCGCTACCTGTTGAACCCAACCATCCGAGAGATATTTGTGAAGCATATAGCAGCGCAAATCACCATCACCTTGCAACGAACACCCACGTTATCAGCCTTTTGTAGTTTTCTTTTGTTTAGTTTGTGTTGTTGTTTTAACGAACCGCTGACCGTGACCTGTGGAAGATAGGATCGTCTAGGACCCAGCTGCTAGTTTCCTATTAGACTTTTCATTCATCTCCACTAAGGAAGAAGACATCGTGATGCTGTGCGACCATGCTGCACACCAGGGGCTGGCCCTGTGGATAACCCACCTCGGCCCCATCCATGTGCTCTTTGTGCAATTCCCGATAAATGCAAAGTCTGTTCACGGTGTCTTCTTCTGTGGTAGAGATGTGGAATACACTCCTAGAAATACAGAAAAGCAAACCAACAAAAATCTCTTAAACACAGTTCACGGTCAGCGTTTCATATGCGAGAGTTTTGAAAGGCTGGTAATGTGTTGTTCGTGGCAAGGGGGATTTAGGTTTCTCCCTATCTCTATTGTTGAGTCTGAACTATTAGTGATTGATGGGATAGTACTTGGGTGACTAAGCTAACAGGAAAAGGTGTTTCCTAGACTGTCAAGGCTTACTGGCTTACTCCCTTAACTGGCTTAGCAATTGCTCAACTGCTGATTCCTTTAGCGCTAACGTAGGCTTACTCAGATATCACGTACAGCTAGCCTCTTTGCTCTGCAGTGCTTAGGACTGATAAGACTTATGTGTAACCTTGCTTCTGACGTCTATACTGAAGAAATAAAAGGGTAGTCTCTCTTTAGAGTCCCTGACTTATCACTCAGTAGTCTTGCTTAGGAGGAACTTTTGTATAGGAATCACTCAGTGAACTTATAGAGGGGTTCTAACTTGGGTTCTTATTCCATTTTAGGCAGGAAAAAGTCAGCCTTTATATACTATTTGAAGGTGGCTATGCCTTCCTATTTAGGATGCCTAAGGCTGTGCGATTCTTACCCAATATGTACTAGATTAAGTAGAAATGAGTCAGAATGAGTCATGTACAGCCTAGAACAGCCTTACACAGCCTGGCACAGCTGTGCATAGCATTAGTTCACTGCCTTGCATAGCCTTGCATAGCTATGCATAGCATTAAGAAACTAGACTAAGGAAACTGTATCTTAGATCTGATAAGCTAATAGGTAGTTGTTCGTAGAGATTATTACACGGGTAAGTGAGTTTATGCTATAAATAATGATCCTGTGCTCCAAAAATCTCAAGAAAAATATGGGAATGATCACCTATGCGGCCTCTTGCTGTCTGTATAGGTCCTGAGTGTGATGAACTCCTTGTTGACCATATATTAGCAATTCTTTACTGCACGGCCTAAGCGTTGAAGCTTGTTTGATTTGGCGACGTGGTGTGTATTATGTAGATTCGTACTGATGGTGTGTAGGGTAGTGTAGTGTATGGGTATGTACGCACCTGACTTATGCATGGACCTGTTGCATGCATGTCAACGGCAGTGGTTATCGTGCAGATATGACAGTATATGTTTTCCTGCTTCATTTGGATTCTGTTCCTTACATACATCACAGTCACAAAACACCAGGCGGTATCTTGATTCTCGGCATGCATCAGACACGGGTTCACCCTAGAACAGCCCCAAGACTTGTTAGCTAAGCGGAATGACTTTGTTATGCGGGGCGACACTAATGTGCTCAACCAAGGCAACAATCGTCCTTTCCAGTTACTATCATGGTTAACAATGAACTGTACTCAGTTATCAAAGATAGCAGCAGTTGTCAGAGGAGACTGAGGCCTTAGGAGTAGAAGTGTCTGAGAAGACAATGATGATTGTGTAGAATAAGCTAGCTTTACAATGTGTTTATTGACAGCTATATAAAGGGTCTATGGTTGTGCACAGACCATGGAGAGGGAATAAGGCCATTGGCCGGAAAGTCAAGGAAGGGAAAGGAAGGTATAGCCTTTGAGGATATAAGTTGGGTAGACTGGATGGTACTACCTAAGATGGGAGTTGGGTTGAGCCAACTATGGATCAGCCCGGAATGGTACAGAATGAGACAGAAAGATATGGAACCTTGTGGAAAGAAAGAGAATAGGAGAAAAAGATAGGGGGTAACCTATATATTGTAACAGGCTTAGAATGAATGATGGTACTTACAGACATGTTTTTTTTGGTAGTGGGATGAGAGAAAGCACGAGAATGGGACTTGGACGAGATTTTATCCTTACCTTTGAAAAGGCCATCTGGCCAGCTGGCTAGACACCGGAACTAATCATATCTAGCCATGTGCTCAAGGGAACTGACAATAATAGAGTGAGATAGACAATCTATTTGCAGCTGGGCATATGTACATTGGTGTGAGACGTGCTCTTGTATCCATGATGTCATGGAGGTGGTCGGAACAGACAGGAATGAACTTCAATGAAGTCACTTGGAGTTGGATTTCCAGTAGCCTATTACTTAGGTCAGATTACATGGACCTCGTACACCTAACTAAACTTTTGCTATTGAAGGGTTACATGCAGTGTACTGTTCCATTTCAACCCTAGGTTCATGTGAACTCTTGCACAGCATTACATAATAGTCTTGTGACAGGTTTGCTTCCCGTGAAGATGTGTGACGAACTTACCTTAGGTTCGCCGTGACTACCCTAGTAACCCACTGCCGCCACAGCCTTCATTCACAATATTGACACTTGGACTCGGGCTCTGTGGTTTCACTACTTTTTTTTAGCTTGTCAAGGTGGTAAGTCCTCTCATCAGGATGTGGTACTAAAAGGTGAGCTCGTACTCTTCAAGTCTGATGTGTCTGACCATCATGGCTTTCCCTCAGGCTAGTACTCAGAACAAACTTGACTTGACCTCCCACATGCAAACAAACAACATCACCCTCCCTGGGGTTCCTCCCCGCTATTTGTCCTTCATCCCAATTCCCAAACTCTCTTTCTCCGCTCTACTGGACTTCACAAATATACCTCCATTCGACCTGTCTCTTTCTGGATTAGACCCAGCAGCCTTCTTGTCCAATCAGCCGTGCAACAGTAACCTCCCCGATAACTTTCTAGATCACTCAATCCCACCATTCATTACCTCTGTCCAGCTCATAAACCTACTTGCGCAAGCCCTATCTATTGATCATCATTGTGATGTATTTGTCCTTGACCCACAACACTCTGGAAATCTGCCTAGCTGGGTTATCCAGTACTGGCATGACCTCAGACGTGCTTCCATCGCAAAAGGCTGTTGGTCATCCGCTCACGACTGGCTGACTCACCAGACTCTCACCAGCACGGACACAGCACTCTCTACCATTGCAGACCAGGTCCTCCATGACCTACAAGTTCTTGAATGGGATGATGGTCTCTGTGGTCCTGCAGCATCGCTTCAGACCCTTAACCTTGTAGAGTTCCTTGCATCCACGTCAATGAAGGGTCGCTTCATTGATGTGATGGTGAATGAGGTCTCATACTACATGGAACATCATCCACTGCCTTCTGAGTTGGGCATGATCAGTGTTGAAGAGCTAACATTTTCCAACATGTTGCAGAGCTCACACAATCATTGGAGTCGGTACACATTTGATAAGAGATTTAGTAGGCTCCATATGCTTGGCAACAAGCTATGTGATGGCGAGCTTAACTGTGTTATATTTCCCATCAATGTTAATGGTGTCCATTGGACAGTGTTCCTTATCAACGCGACGAAACGAGTCATCCATTACAGTGACTCTTTGGATTGGCCCTGGCCAAAGGATGATGTTGACCTCATCCAGCGGTGGCTATGCACACATGGCTTTTCCCCATTCTCAAAAGGAGCGGCCATACCTCATGGCTTGCAGGAGGACTCCTTCTCCTGTGTGATTGCCATGATCAACATTATCTGCCACCACCTCTTCAGTATCCCACTATTCACCAACAAAGCCCATTTCAATGAGAAGGATTCATTCCATGATACTCCCGACACTGACCCTGACTGTCACACTTCCCCTTGCACCAACACATCACAGTTCAGTTCACCAGTAATGTCAGACACTTCATCTTAGAATTTCCATGCATCACAGGCCAGGTCTCTGAGTCCGAAGTCCACATCTAACCCTCACCTGGTACACCGTGATGTCAATCCTTTGCAGTCAAAATGTGGTGGCCTGCTAAACTACTTCAATGTAATTACGTGGAACAAGTATCTGGAGGAGATTGGTAAACAGTCAGAGGATCTAGAAGAGCGTCAGGCAGATGGTTACAGTGCTAGACAGCGGGCTGCCGAGAAAAGGTACCAAAAGCGCCTTTATGACAGAGAGTGTCAACGAGCTCATTGAATCCGGATGAAAGAGGTGAGATCAAGTCTGTTCAACCATGTGCAGTCATCCTAACATGTTTTCAGTTGAAGGAACTGAAATCTGCAGATGATCTTATTCAGACGTCACTCACCATTGACACGTCAAAACTCCAGGCTACACAATCACTTGCAGAACTTTCCCAACCCCACCGACAAATCAAGGAAGCACTCCACCAGGCCAGGAAGTCCTCTGCAGGCCGAAAACATGTTCATGAACCCACTGAAGCTCATCAGATCAACTGGCAAAGTCCGATATTCTGGCCAACAATTCTCAAAGCAGGCGCTTTGAGTGGTGGCCCCTCAATGTCCCCTCACACAATCTGTTATCATGCTTGCCACCTCAACTCATGTTGTGCATCCCTTTCACCCCAAGTCATTGGCTGATGGATTGACCGTACTGGCTGGCCACAGTGGAGCAATTCTGTGCTTGCTCGTACTAAGAATGCCAACCTGTCATCTGCCATGGTAATGAGAAGCAACATCCTCACTCCCTACCCTGAGGTCGTGAGAAAAATTGTGCAGCAGCTACGCACTCTTCATGAAGTTGGTATTGCCCTCAACACCTCCCGCTGCCGTGGCATCATTGTCAGCATGCTCCATCACATGGTCCCTGAGGTGTTTACCACTCAATCGAAGGATGGATTAACATTCAAGTGCTCTGACACATGGGTTTGAACCTTCCTCTACGACAATCTCAGTTACACCATGTGCAAAGGCACTCATGGAGCCCAGAAACTTCCCCCAAATCTTAATGAGGTCTGTCGAGACCAGTTTCTCCGACTGGCCCTTACACTTTGGGATGATGTCATCACTCATGCTGAATTCTTGGTCAACATAGACCAGACCAACATCGTCTATCAGCTGGCAAATGCCCACACATATGAAGTCGTTGGTGCCAAGCAAGTGGCTATCATTGGTCAAGAAGAGAAGTGTGCTTGTACTCTCTTGGTTGGATTATCAGCTGCCAGGACCTTCTTCCATGGCAGGTGGTTTACAATGGACGATCAAAGTGCTCCTTGCCATTCCCAACTGCCTGATCATACACGGAAGCACTGAAACTGAAGTTTCAGTTTGTTCCTTCGCACACCACAACCTACTGGTCTACTTATAACACTATGTGCATATATGTGACGGACATCCTTGTGCTGTTTTGGAATGAAAAAAAAGCAGAAGCTTGGTGTTCCTCTTAACCAACCATGCATCCTTCAGCTTGACTGTTGGGTCATACATTGTTCCATTGCATTTCATACCTGGCTGGATGTCAATTACGAGTGGATCCAATACTGGTTTGTTCCTGCCGGCACCACAGGAGTTGCACAGCCATGCAACATTGGTATCCAATGATCACTAAAACTTGCCATCAAAGAGCGACAGCATGAAGACATCATTTCCGAGACAACAGCTCAGCTTTTGTCTGGGTGCGCACCTGGTGACTTTCGTTTGGGCGTTAGGAAGGGGATTTTGCGTGCAACACGCGCCGTCAGCACCAACAGGAATCGAAGCGCCAGGGAAGAGTCGAAAGAGGGCGTGGAGAAGGTGAGAAAGGTAGAAGGTCGAAGGGGGAAGATGACGAAAAGGCAGCCACAGCAACGGGACAGGGCAAAGGCGCCATGGACCACAGGGCTAGCGGCGTGAGCCTCGTCAAGCCCACGAGCAGCCAGGTAAACTTACCTAGGGCTCAAGTTGGCGTCCCACACCACCTCTACACCTCTGAGCCACCAAACCCACCTCCTACATCCCCCAGCCTGCCAGTTGAGCAGCCGGCACCCACATCAAAACGACCAGCCAACCAACGATGTTGAGACGGCCATGTACTGCATATCAAGACACGTCATACACGCAAAGATGACCAGGGGAGCCAAGGGAGAGTGAAGTCGAGGGATAGAGGGTGCAGGCAGGCAGTTGACAAAGACAGCAAGGACGTACATGTCCACCATGCCCATGTCGAGCCCCAGTCGACCCAGTCGACACATCAGACGGCCAACAACAAGGCCACTGACACCTCAAACCTGAATGCAACGAGCGCAGGGACGACAATGCCAGTGGGCACATCAAACGGACCACCAAATGGGTCCAGCGAAGTCGAGGGAGAAGGGGGGAATGGTGAGAAGGACGAGAGGGCGAGTGGGATCGCAGATCCCAGCTTGGACGACGACAGTGGGGACGAGGACATCCACCACACGTATGTTGTACCCAACCCAACTCAACTCACCCCCTACCCAAACAAACCAAGACCACCACCCCCGAGCATGTCACTGGAGGGGGAGATCAGTGGTAAGCAGTCGAGCGACCATGCTGACAAAGCAGCCACGCATCATGAACACCCATGACACGAGTCGACCACCACACCACCGATACGGACACCGTGAGACGAGAAGTCGAGTGGAAAGGGCCGAGGAACAACCATGAGCCACAGGGAGGCAGCAGGTGCCAGAGACGAGGTCGGGGAAGGGAACGACAGTTGGGAGACGTCATGCAGAGTCAAAGAGACACCGAACGAGGTCGAGGGGAGTGACGACACTGCGAGCACGTCGCATGGAGTCGACAACGAATGAAGTTGAATGGGAGAGGCCAAGGATGAGATGAGAGGTGACGAGGAAGGTCAGGAGACCAGGGAGGGGGAGAGAAGCTGAACGAGGGACCCAGTGCAACCGACGACAGCGACGAACACCAACAAACACGATCAGCACCCCTCGAAGGACGAAGACCACTCACCAAGACCATCTCCACAACCTCCACCACCAGCCTTCCATTCACCAGCACCAACACCAACACCACCACATCCCAAACGACCAGACAACGTCAACAGCGCAAGGACGTGCAAAATGGCCACATGAAGACGTGCAGATGCCGTGCACAACCCAGACGGCCAAACGGACTCACCAGACAGCGTACCCCCGAGTGTACAGCTCAAGGGGGAGAAGAATAAGGCTTCGAGCCTAAATGTTGAGGTTGATGACGTCAAAATGGACGACAACCATACCCAGCCACCGTCAAGACACCCTGTGGGCACGACGGATGGCGACGAGCGCCGTCCCAGCGAGCCCACAGAGCCCCCTGACGAGAAGGAGGGGGAGCAAGGGGCAAACGGCAAGCTGAGGAGGGTCAAGGTTGAACACGTCAAGGGAGTCGAGGACGTCGAGTCGAGAGAGTTGAGATGAGGAGACGAGCCAAGAGGCAGAGGGGGCAATGGAGTCAAGACAAGAGAAGTCGAGGGTGAGGAGAGGGGACAGAGCGAGGACGACAGCTGCCAATGAGATGGCAGAACGTGCAACATGGGCAGCACAATGAGTGGCACCAGCCACAACTCGAAACGAGTCAGAGTGGGACCACTGGCTGAGGACGAAGCCAGTCAGCAGTGCAACGGTAAGCCTAGAATGAAGGCAACAGCAGCCATCAAGATGACAGAACAAAACGACATGGATGGCTCAACGAGCAGCGCCGGTGAGCCGAGGGGAGGTCAATGGTCCAGAACATCAAGATGAACATGCCGAATCAGGTCGACAAGCCAGCACGATGTGCACACTCGTTTTCAACCATTTGTTTAGACATTTAGGTATTATTAATTAATACTGACTGTAGCTATGTACAATGTGATTATATATACATTATTCCTCCTCTGGTGGTGTGCTGGCCCAAAGAAACAAACTGTGGCCTGTGGCCTCGAAGTCCTGGCAGTGGCTGTGGATCTCTGTGGATCTCTCTCAGTGGCTGTAAAACTCTGTGAGTGGCTGTGATTGGCTGTGGGTCCACTGTCCAGGGGGGGACCTGGCTGTGGCTCTGTGAGCCTCTGTGAGCTCTGTGCAGCTCTGTACTGAGCTGTCCAGTGCTGTCACACCCAGAACTGTTTTACTGATGCAGGATGAAGTTTGTGAGCCTTCAGACCCTGTGGAGCTTGGACAAGGGAAGTGTTGTCGTGTTGCAAACAGGCACTACAACGAGTATGAAGAGCACTAGGTATAGAATTTGAGTTGTTTTTTTGTCAAACACATAATGTCACACATCTATGTTCGTCAGCTCAGATTTAGTGTGACAGTCATGAAAATTAGGTTCGGTTCGTTGAGCCAGCGATGCTGTGATGAACTTAATGTTGAACTTGCGCTTATAGCAGCATGTACAGCATTCATTACAGTGTGTTACTATCTTAGATAAGTAGTTAGATAAGGACTCTTAGTCACATCAACAGTCACATCAGTGACCTGTCACGCTTGTATCCAGTATATAAACCCAGCGCTGTAATAGCGCTCAATAGATCGTTTCTTATACTCAAACCACTACCTGCTTACTAGCAAGTAATCCCCTCAGCACAGGTGAGTAGAGAGTTCCTCTCGCTATGCCCCTGCATGCTTCAACACTTAAGGTCAAAATGGGACAGTATCAGTCGACTTTGAGGACACATCTGCAGCCTTCAGAGTAGAGTGGTAGCAGATTATGAATTTTCAAACACCAGTTTCCCAATGCAGACATGAATTTCAGAAACATCTGTATCAAAGGGAGTCCATAGCACTTCAGAAAGCCGTTGAAGGCACTAGGGTAGTTCAGTATAGGAATTGACTGTCGATTTGGGGTTGATTTGGCTGTTGATTTGGACACAATTTTTTCCCGCGGAAATCACCGAAAATGGTTTTGTAGACTGACATACCTCGATTTCAGTCGTTTTGGAGGTCGTTTTGGAGGTGGATCTCGCACTGTTCTCGTCGGAGTCTCAAAATGTAACCCCCTGCACAGGGCACCAACATGTACAGAAGCTGGATTTTTTCAGTTTGGCTGATGTGTGATCAATTGCGAGACTTATAGAACTTTATAAAATGATCATATTGTGTGTCTAGTTACAACAAAAATAGTTATGTAAAGAAGTTACGACGTTGGGGCGATTGTGCTACGGGGGAGGTGTGTGGGTCATGGAATCTTGGTATGTTTGGTGCACGGGTGCCTTTTGGGTATGGATGAGGTATTCGGGGAGCAGTAGGAGGTGCGCCGTTTGGTGCCCAGGTGAGCCGATTAGGGTACCGGTGAGGCGTTTGGCATGCTGGTGCTATCCCGAAGGCAGCGGGTACGCCACTCAGGTTTGCCGTGTAGGTGCGGCACGTCACGGTAGGGTGTGGGTGGGCATGGTGGCAGCGTCTTTGACGTGGTTGAAGCGCGCCCATGGTGCACTGGACTTCGCAGGCTTCATCTGGGACTCACGAGTCGCCGTTGATGGTTTCGGTCGTTGGAAACACGCTGCAATTTCACCGTAGGCCCTCACCATAGGTACACAGAGACGCGTTGATGTGTTTCAAACTCAGACGTTGCTGCCGAGAGTTGCTGGAGCTGGTGAGCGAAAGCAACTTCAACGATTTCACTTTCGATTTCGAAGCCAAGGTGTCCAAATCAACAGCCAAATCGACAGCCAAATCGACCCCAAATCAACAGTCGATTCCTATACTGAACTACCCTACTGATTTGGTAGATGAAACAAGATTCAAGCTCGTCCTACATGTCAACTTTTATCATCAGATTACGAGGGACACACGTTGTGCACAGAATTTTGCCTGACCAGCTCAATGGCCATTTCTCTTCTCCCAAAGCCTTGCAGGTCTGGGAGGGAAGGGTGTGCACCATTGATAGGCAATTGCACAGGTAAACCCGCGGGTATCCTGAGGCTCACCCCAAACCCCTCCCATGAACCACCCATACCTGTATACCCAAGGGTATTCAAGGGTACAGGTTCTACCAAGGGTCTGACGGGTACTGATGGGTACATGACCCGCCACGGGTAAGACACGGGTATCACCTTCAAATCTGATGTCGACACAACTTCAAGTTAAGATAGAACTATATTATCCCAGCCATCCTCCAGCTCTTCCTCATCACCCTCAAGGTCGGGGAGCCTAGCCACAGACAGTACAGCAGCACCAACGAGAACATTGTTGGTTTTGGCTAGGCCCACTGTCTTGTTCATCACCGAGAAGTCCCTGGTCGTCAATAAAAGCTCAGTTTCTTGACAGTCAGCCATGACACCCGTGGATCTTACGAAGCATGAAATCCGCATGCAATGTTGGCCAAGTGTATCGTCTTCATGAAACCTTCATCATCGCCCTGTGATTCATCAGTCAAAAGACGAGCTACGTCGCGAGGAGACACTCGTACAATCGTGTACAGGGAGAAGCCCTGTTTCGAGCACAAACATTTAGTCAGAGATTACAGCAAAGGGTACATTACCTCTCCCATGTCGCAATTGACCGTGGCGCGCAATGGTTTCGACATCTTCGATAGTGGAATAGGACGATATTGTCAGACGGTTGGGTGTGGGTTGCTTCGAGTTCGACGTGGGGTGCAGTGCACCTTCGACGGTGTGACAAGACCCCTCGGCACATGATCTTGTCTTCCCAGAGTGGGCCGCCTGATTGCGTGTGAGGTGAGAAGATATTTTGGGGCCTTAAGCTTGAGCACGCCGGACAAAAGACCGAGTCTCCACCACTTTTGCCTGGCAGGATATCTTCTTCTTCAAAGTTCAAACTTGTATGAGTGAGCACCACATCCTGGGTGCATGTTGCAACAATTACAGTAACTATTGTCTCCAGTGTTGCAAGTATCACTGTCATCGCTACTAGTAGGGGATTTCAGCGCTGAGTTGCAACACGTTGCAACATTGTTCCCCCCACCTCTGTTCCCTGCATTGCAACATGTTTACCACTGAGTTGCAACACGTTGCAATATTCCCCACTCCCTGCATTGCAACGTTTCGGAGTGGTTCCGAGCCACTAAGTTGCAACATGGTGCAACATTCTTTGTTCCCCACATTGCAATATTCCTCGCTCGCCGCATTGCAATACATCCAAGGTGTTGCAAGCCATTAAGTTGCAACATTCTTTGTTCCCTGTGTTGCGGTACCAAGTAAGGTGTTGCAAGATCTGCCGTTGTTGGAATTGTCCATTGCCCCCCACGTTGCAACACCTAGACGGTGTTGCAAGTTTCTTCGCTCCCTTGTATTGCAACTTCTTGTCAGGCGCCAGTACTTGCACTGCGACGCACTGTTCAACAGTCATGTTCACGTGGACTTCTAGTGAAACAAGGATATGTTATTATATGCACTATCTATGCAAATGCAATCAGTCAGTGCTGCTTATAACTCGGGTGGACTTGTCTCCTCCTTTCCATCAGCGAGGTCCAAGAGACGCTGAG
>KN819419.1:0-17535 GCA_000827475.1 Paxillus involutus ATCC 200175
ACGAGGATCATGAAGATAGGGTCTGCGCTTCTTTCTGTGACAGCCTGGGCATTATATCGGAGCACCTTTTCACACCATACGCGCAACATTCCGCTGTTCGCTGACCACAAACACGCCATGCTCTTGAAGCAGGCTAGCCTCTCGTTTCTAAGGCGCTACACCGATGCGCAGGGTCATGTGCATGAAGTGGTTGATAAAAGGACAGTGGTGCTTGAAGTGTACCTCTTCTCACAGCAGCTCGCTGAATTCAAGTGATGCTGGCCCTCAAAAGTTTCGGTTGAGTATTCAGCTGTCTTGGACATTTTTTGTTGGTAAACGCATTCCCTACAAACGATCGCTCATACCTTATTTCCAGAGCCTCGGAAAAGGTGAACCCGCTGAAATACAGGAACCCGACAGGCAGCGATATAGTTGATCTCCCAGAGGGATATGGTGTAGCCGTTACTATTCACGTGAGCCTTTCAACCACCGTTGAACATCATATCGGCCGTCCTCACCAAACGTCACTTACCACTTAAATGTCCTCAGATTCATCTATCTATCCACTAGCGAATGCCAGTGGTGCATCGCCCAAAATGTCGGACGTATTTTTTAGGTTCCGCCCTCGTGCAAGCCTGTGCACCGCCACATTGACAACGCTCGATCACGATCGGCTCAAGATAGACGTCGATGATCGGGAGTGACCAAGCGGTCTACAAGGTCGGCGTGTCTTGGAGTGACGACGTGGTCCACAGTGCCGATCCGTCAGGAACCTACGATACCTTGGCAGAGACGCCTATTAATCCTCTGGTGAGCGGTCATGCGCAGTCTGGGCGTCCGAAGACGATGCCTGATGGGATGCTTCACCTTGACGACATGTAAAGCTCGCTCCTCGTCCTTTTTATGGCCGGTCTTAGGTGTATTCCAGAAAACGAAGAGGACCGGCTGATCGAGGACTGATGCGTGTTGCCGTTTTACATGCATGACCCACTGATGGACCTCTGCGTCGCAGTCGGGGTCAACCGTTCTGTAAGCTGTCCACGTTGATGTTACCTTTTTTTTCTCTTAGACTGACATTGTACTTTCTCAGGGGAAGGAAGAGCGTTCCGCGTTCCAGCCTTCATCGCCTTCACCCGAAGCAATGTTCATTTGCAAGATCGACCCTCTGGTCACGTTACTAACCTCAAGCAGGGACACTTCAAGTAGCAAATTATGAACCAGGTTCTCAACACCACGGCATTGGTAAATGCTTTCACTACATAGGCTTCGTTGCATCGTCGGACCCCATCACAATTCACTGCTCCTGTGCCTCAGTTGGGAGTTGCGAATGGGGCAAGGCTTATCGTTCAACCTCGAATCTGTGGCACGATCAGAAAACTGGGGCCGCGGCGCGATGATGTGTGCTCCTGTGGTTCGTCAGTGGTGGCCACGTCGTTCACATCGCGTGGCATCCGCACCCACACGAACCCCGAAGCCGTCACTATCACTGCGAGTCAGAATTTGCAATCCCAAAACTTTGATAAACCAGAAATTGATATAGTTCCGCGAATATGTTATACATGTAAAATTCGAAGCCAGAATGTGGAATTTATCTTCTGGAAGTAGTCAGACCTCTCGAGTCATTGAACAATAGTTGAGTTTTGTTTTTGTGCACGTGTTGCTGCGTTCATGTATATGCAGTGTTAGGGCCAAAGCATGTATCCGTCTGTCTGCAATAGCCACAACGCGGTTGTCATTCCATTATTCGATATCAAACTGCTTAAGTTCTCAGCAAGTAGAACCAAATATTTGTCCTGACGATATCCTCGCTGCACCGCCTATGAGCCCCACCAGTTCCTGTTTCTAGACAGACGGAATACCTGTACATACAGCAAGCTATTCACCACACCAGTCCCGCTCTGTACCCTAATTCTGTAGCTTTTGATTGTGATTTCGGGAAGAATGAGTTCTCAGCGCATTCTGGCATGCTCCTAACCACGGGAAAGTTTTGCATGTAGTCATATTAGGCATGAAACCGCATGGTGGTATCTCTGGGATCATAGGTATAAACATGCAGACGGTTCGAAACCACGTAAGTAAAGCCGTTCAGAAAAGTCATTCGGTGTCAAAGGTCAAAGGAAATGGCATGGAAGTAGAGCAATTATGAGAATACGAGGCATGGGGATAGTACGATGAAACGTGTGTCCGAGTCGTCACTGCTTGGGGTGGTGGTTCTTGGCATGTTTTTTCAGCGTATCGGCGCGTGAATAAGACTTGCCGCAGTCTTCACAAACGTTTGCAATTCCAAAGTGAGTTTGGATATGGCGTTTGAGGTTGTCTCGTCGAAAGTCTGCATTGCAAGGACCTCGCTCAATATCCCACTGGCAGATCAACGGTCTATTCGCAGTTCCGCGAGCATCGTGGGTCACGCCTAAGTGAACCACGAGCTCGGCCAAGGTAGAAAACCACTCTCCACAATGCGATTGCTTCACGAGCCACGCACATTTGTAGCCAGTGGCAGCGGCAGGCCTGGTCACACATCAGGATGGGCGAGAGGGGGGATGAATTATGTACGTACTGTGCTGGAGGGACATCTCCGTACGTTGACGTTGTTCCGTCCTCGTGGTCCATCCCTGGATACCCATAATCTCGTGCCAAGGGTATCATCATCTTTGTCTGCTATTAGCTAATGAGACAGAGCATGGAGGAAAAATCACTGGCTTACATCTGGTACCCAGTTGTGATTAGGTTCTTGTTGACTGGCAGGGGCGATTTGATGAGAATGACTGAATAGAAGGTAGGATCAGAGCAAGAAGCTGCGCTACAAGGTAAGCTCACCAAGGGGTGCAAATGCCACCTTGCGTATAGGCGGCGACGTGATGATGAGACGTGTAGGGTCCGCCGTTGAAATCCATGATGGATGGGATGGGAGTTGTTCTAGAGGACTGAAACTTATATCTGTACCTCGAGAGCCCGCCAGCTGGTAGGCGTACCATGGAATGCGAAAATTCGAAGATGTCGTTGGAACCATGCCATTGCAACTACCAGGGACTGGTAGACACCAGTAAGGAAAAATTCCATGGAACGCCACCAATTCATAGGTCCGGGTTAACGAATGTGCCAAATACATACAACCAACGGTCGCAAGGTAAATGGGAAGGTTTACAGGTGTCGCATTATTTCGGGGTTGCCTCTAGCCGATTGCAAGGTGTGTCGCTAGGCGCTTTTCACGACCAGCTAGCCAGGGTGTCAGTGGCATCGAAAGGAGCTACAAAATCCTGTGCGCGCGGTGGGCTGGCCGGTGCGCCATGGAACGTGGAAATAGAAATGTGTCATTGGCAACATGCCATACACACATCAGAGAGTAATAGGGGGTTATGGACCTGAGTATGGAAGAGTCGGATGGAATCGCAGTTATTAGAGCTAGAGCAATATGTTTGCCCTACACTCAGGCTGCAACCAGTCGGATTGGTTGGAATGTTTCATGTAAAGAGACGTTTTCGGGTCGACTCAGGTGGGACCCCAGGGCTTGCAAGGACGTGTAATCCGCGAGCGGGGGGGGGGGTTACTTTTCGTCACAGAATCCCGGTCGCGGACTGATAGTAGGTCCAAGGGCGCAATGTATCCTGTGTCGTTGTGGAGTGCGGAACAAAAGAAACTGTCCATGTAAAATACATATCATGGCTTTTTCGGGGGGAAAGAAAGAGAGGAGCGACGGGGGGCGCCAGCCGCACAATCGTTTGTATAGTCGATACGAGCGCTCCACTCCTTTTCGGTTCAGATCTTTTTTTTGATGGAAAATGGTCACGTCATAAGTACCTCAGACGCCCCCATCATGTGTTCTGCGGCTGCATCGGGATCACGTACGCCTCTCTTTCTCACCTACCTCGATCAATGACGGCCTGCGAACCGTTCATGCGACCTGTCACCCTCGAAACTTGAGCTCATCATTTTTCTGCGTCCCCGATCTGCCAAGGGAAAGGCTTTTTTTGTCAGGAGTTGCCCTCGTGAATGTGAGACTGTCAACGGTTAATTGCCTTGACTCACACCAAGGGATACGCTGCGAAATGGCGCATGATCTGATACGCGGGCGCATCGTGAACTTGCTCGTCCGAGTCGTATGCGTCGCAGATGCTCGACTCGGAATGACGTTGGCCACTCCACACTTCTTTCACGTGAGTGGTCGTTGATCTCAAAGATTAACATCAAGTTGATCATCCAATGCGATAAATCCCGCTCCATTGGTCACGGCCACCTGGTCAATCGCCAGCAAAAGAGCAAAGAACGATCACCCAGAATAAGCATACCTCGAGCCGTGTATCGGTCACCCCAAAAGCTTGGATGGGTCGATGGCCCTGACGGTCTTGACTTAAGTGCAACTCATAGCGGCCAATGAGATCAAGAAGCGTGGTTAGAGGCGGAAATTATGGATAATGAGAGAAGTACAACTCACCTGTTGCCCTGTAACGAACATGACGCTGTATATGACGCATTTCTGTATCAGCTACAAGGTTGCCATACGGCATTGAACGAACCTGACGAACAATATGGACAATGTGAAACTTTGGAAACGTTTCGCAGCGGCAAATCGTCTTTGATGGTCCAGGTGTCCGGTCAACGTGAGGGTGGTTCAAATCACCGACACTGGGACCCAAATTCCAGAGAGGCACTTACCCGATGAACCAAGCGAAATCATTACGCCAGCAACCATCCATGGCTACGACTCCGAATCGGCGAACTCAGTCTCACCTAGTATTTTCCAAAGACGCAGCTGGACTGGGAAGTCATTGGTTGGCCCTCGAAACTCCAACTACCAACTCCTTGAAAGTCAACTGTAGTGACAGTTCTTGGGCCACTCTGTGGGTGTGTTTCGATTGATGACAGTTGTGGTTGGGATTTTTCAAAACTCCGCAGCAAGTGAGTCACACTAGTCTAAGTCTTTGGTCCGAGTCAACTTACCAACACCGTGACGTCCGTCGGACCGCCAGAGGATTCGTAACCACGCTAAGTTTCTCCCCCATGAATGAAAGGCGTTTGTGAAGACGATTTCGACTTTGGCCCAGTTGAGAGGAAATGACTGGGATACCGAAACACCCCAATGTGCTCCACACGACCGGGTAGCGCCGTCTTCAAGTTGGAGTGGCACCAAGTTCGTTTCTTCAAAGTAGATCCGAATGCCGCTCGCCGGAACAACGATCTGCCAACCCGACTATTAGTAGGACGGGTGGGCTATCGGCCCGCAGCCCATACGCCTCGGTGGTGCGTCGACTCGCGACTGTCTCATTCATCATGATGCAGTGGCGGTTCTCTGCAGCAAGCACGATAAACGTTCACAGTATACGTCGTGAAATCGTTGTTGAAGCTCTAGCGGGTTTTCTGGCAAGCTCTCCATTCTCCTCCAGGAAGCCCCAAGTGCAGTTTCGGTATTGACCAACTTGAAGTCAGGCAGTTTTCGTGTCAGAACGACCCTCGGCCCATAATGCTCGGATTCTGACTG
Organism: Paxillus involutus ATCC 200175; assembly: GCA_000827475.1. NCBI lineage: Eukaryota > Fungi > Basidiomycota > Agaricomycetes > Boletales > Paxillaceae > Paxillus > Paxillus involutus. The sequence continues at coordinate 5,456 of KN819419.1, forward strand.
TCAACACATACACACTGAACTCCTGGCTCGTTCAATCGAATCATCACCGACACACGTCAGGACCGCAAGTGCAAGGTTTCTTTTACTGGCAAGTAGACGAGAGTTCTATCCGCCTTACGTTGGTAACAGTGTTCTATCCATAGAAGTCGTATGTACATATACGAACGCTTTACGTGTTCTCCCTTCTCTCTGTCAATTCGGCTCGAATTACTAACTACGTGGATTATATCCTTCTATTATGTGGATAGCTTGAACAGTCTCTAGGATGACTGCACAGTAGGTGGTTTGGCATTGACATGGACTTCAATTATCATCCACTGAAGATCATGACACCCGGGCCAAGGCAGGCGCCACAGCTTCTGTACTATCGACGGCTCGTAACGAGAAAGTACGATTCGTTCTGTAGTAGACTGTTGGCCTGCCCGTCTCCAACTTCGGCTATCATCACAGCATGTTTTCTATCATCGCACGGGCGACGGTCGTTTTGCTTGGCGGTAGTTCATAAGGCTCATGGGTAGAGGATGCATGCATCGTAGCTATTTCCAAGGTAGAGTGTTGCAACAGGCCTATTGGCAAATAGTTTGTAGTGTGACTGATATCAACGGTGATCTATGGTAAAGCTAGGGGTACTCGACATAAGCGTATATAAACATATGAGAAAGGGGAGGGGACAAAAAACGCGACCAGCGCGCTAAGACTAGGAGGATCTGTAGACGAAGTCTATCCTTGAAAAATACCTGGAGAGTCCGTGAGAGGGCTTGAACTGGCCCTAGATAGTAAACGTAGACGGGCGCTTTAAACGCATATGCACTTCTCGCACATGTCGGACGATGCTTTCGCGTTTTATTGGTTTTTTCCCGTCGGGACACCACCGACACTGGATACGCACACTACAAGCCAGATCTATGATCCCATGTTGAACGAGATGCTCCGGAATAGTGACTCCAGTGATGTTCCCTTTGCATGTGGACCCATCAGTGGCACGCCACCCACATCTGTGGGGGGTGGTCTCGGACGAATGCCCGTACGGTCCTGCTTGCATGTTCGGGTATGGAGATGAGTGATGAAAGGGGTATGTCAAGGACCGGGTCGGACGGAGGGTTGAATTGGCTGTTCCTCGGTGTACACCTTGACGTGCAGCATGGCTAGGAAGGAGAGGGTCCAGTTGTGGCCGTCCTAGACCATGGCTAACCTGTGAGGTTGTCGAGGAGGGCGGTAGCTGAGAACCAGGGCTGGATGTATTCAAGTGGGGTGTATGTCCATGTGCCCAAATGGTTTTCGGCTGCTGCAGATCATACCGGTCTGCAGGGGAACGACTCGTGGGAGTCAGCAACAGAAGGTTATTACCGGTCTGTAATGTTCGATTAAACTTCGACCAGGGTCGACGAGACGAAGTGAAAAACTCACGTCGCCAACGTGTTGCTCTCGACCGACGTGCCACCCAAGTGAACCAGACTGGACCTGCGTTGCCCCTTGTATGGGTATAGCATTTTTGACAGAGGTATACGACCGAGGTGAGTGGGTGATTACGCAGCCAAACTCTGGCAGCCATCCTGGACAAGAGGGATCTTGGCAGGACGATGAGTCGGTGCCAAGGACCCCTGACGACAGCCAAAGGGTTGTAATGCCTTCGGTGACGACGCTGCCGCTGTAAGCGTTTGAGGCAGTGGAGCAGTAATCATAACCCGGAAGAGCCGTCCCTTCGTGGTGGTCACTGGGTGCGTTTTGGAATGAAGGGACCAGAGGCTAGAAAGAGCTTGTAAGCCCAAGGTCACAATGTCAGAGTGAAGGTATTACATCAACTGCTTCAGATAAGAACGGGATGTTGTTATCGGTCTGTAATGCTCAATTAACCTTCCACCAAGGTACCCGAGACGAAGGGAGCCAACTCACATCACCAGCGTGTTGTTCCTCATTGACGTGCCACCCATGTGAACTATATTCGACCTGCAACGTTCATTGTGTTCGTTTAACGTTTTTGACAGACGCGCACGAAAATCGAGGTGGGTGGGTACTCACAGAGCGAAAGTGTTGCAGCGATCCTGGACCGGAGGGACCTTGGCGGAACAAGTTGGTACCAAGGGCCTCTGATAACTCGGAGTAAGATGACAGCGGAAGGGCTGTAGAGTCAGACGGGCCACGATGAAGGGCTGCAATGCCTTTGGGGATGTCGCTGCCGAGGCTGTGGGTGGTTGAGGGAAAGTCATCACTTGGAAAAGCCGTCTCTTCGCGATGGACACTGGTCGTGATTTCGAATAAGAGGTCCAAAGGCTAAAAAGGGTTCTTGAGCCAAAGGACACGAAGACAGACTGAAGGTATTACATCGTTAGATGGTACCTCCTGTGGCGAGAAGGGGTCTTCCAGAAATGGCGTGTTGGCCTCGGGTTCCAATAGATCGGAGAGGTATGAAAGGGGACTCGCGATGGATGGGTTGGAACTAAATAGAATGTCGTCTTCACTGGCAGGCTCAGAGGTCGGATGGATCGTGATTTGCTCCTCTAACATATGAAGCAAAGTAAATAAACCGCTGGAGCGAGTCAGCCTGATGAGTTGGTAACAATCATGGGGACCTACTGATCCGGTCTGTGAAGTTGAACACTCGGATGAGTGTAACGCATATCGTAGCCACTCTCATCATACATATTGATCGAGGACGTGGTCGAGTTGGAAGTAAAGGAAATTTGTATTGCTTTTAGTTCTTCGCCGTATTTCTAGCACCCGGATCGCCTTAAATCGTTGGAGTGGTTTGCATCGTGGCTGCACGCCATGGCAATGGCGGCGTGCCATGGCCATGGGGGCCCGCCAAAGTGGCAGGCAGCTCCAACAAATATTAACTGGCACTACTGCCGAATCAAGAATTGAGCCCTCCAAGAAAATGCGAGGTGAGAAGAGGCTCGCCAGATTATCTCAAACCACTCGTGCTGTCTCTAGAATAGTCGCACGCCATGTCAATGGAGGCCTGCCATAGTCATGGAAGGCCGCCAAAGCGGGGGGGTAGCTATCGCCGAGTAGCATTTCCGAGTTAAGAACCCAGCCCGCCACGACAACGAGGACGACTTGGCGGCTTGCCAAAAATTTATGTCAGCAAGCCAGCTTCAGAATCCATGGTTCAATAAGTGGGGTTACTTACCTGTTTCCTTTCGCGATCGACATCAGAATGACTGACCGATACCGACCGGCGAGTAGTCGCCTCTGTGAAAAGTATGCCCAGGGAGTGTGAAGTGGAAGTGGAAGAACATGACCGCACTGCTACCGCAGTTTTACCCAAAGGTTATACCCACTGAAAATAAAATCCCACCCTATGGGCGCTTGTGTTGTCTTCGTTTGTCCTACATGGTGAGATCATTTAGGTGACCAGAACTGACAACAGGTTATATATTACCGATGTGCACAGCACGTACCATCGATATCACGACTGGCCCAGTGAAACGCCATAGAACAGCAAGGCGATCAACCAATGCACCTGTGCATCCACCTAGCTATCGTCCATCCTCCAATTACAGGAACCTGACCACGAAAACAGCCCGGAAATATTGGCCAGGTTCAAACCTTCCGACCTGGCTGGACGTTCATCAAAGCGGCATCATCTCCAGGAGTACTGTACGCCATTCTACCACCAAATGTGTCTGACACCCATACTCCCGCGGTTCGTGGAGTGCAACCCCTTCATGGCCTGGCTCGGACATCGAGTTTTGGAGCTCGACGAAGTCTAAGGATTTGGTTAGTCGTTGAAATACACTTGACTCACATCATGGGTTGCACCTGACCTTGGTATTCCAATTCCCAGCTTTTAGGCCATGAATTTCACTTCTTTTCGCGGGCGTGAACGTTGACATGACTTCGGAACGCCCTACAGTAACCCGTCAGACAGTTGACACGCGCTGAATGACGACTCGTGGTAACAAACCTGTTACCTGAGGCCTGAAGGATCAACGAAATGAAGATTCGCGAGTTCGTGCTCAACGTGGTGTAAGCCCGAAATTGGCTATTTCGATTGTAGATCGATTGAGGCAAGATTGAGGCAAGATTGACGAAGACCTTCGGTCGATCATCGCTGAGGGAAGACGATGAATTCGCGGAAGCATGTTATTATTTTTAATTTATTATAATAAAATGTCTGCGCTGTCTCGGACGGCGCCTAGGCGGAGTTCAGCCGACTCCCGCCGTCACAGCGTCGGTTTGGCGTCGGTTACATAATTTGGCTTACCATACTCGTACGCAAGTCAAATTTGATTCGCTCATTTTCCAGTTTTCTGCCTATATACGAAAGAGCACTTGTTCTCTAAATTCATGTTCCATTGCCTGCTACCCACCCACTCGACCAAGTTGAAGCTTGAATTCCACGCATCGTGACCTTCAGACGGATGGACGGACGGACGTACAGGGTTTCGAGAATCAGGAGGTACTAGAACGCTACTTCCCAGTGCTCGGCCGCTGATTACCACATGCACATAGGGCGAATGAATCTTGTCGAGTTTGCCTCTAACGACACAGCGTCCGAAGGTCGACCGGTCGACGTTTCAACACCTCGGGAAGGGGGTCACATGAAGCACTGCTGTGACAGGCGAATGGTCGCGTCGGGCTCTAAAGTATTCTCTTACACGCTGAAGGATCCAGCAGACTAGCCCAGTTATCGTCTTCGTTCGATTCTGTGATTTTAATTGAAGTTGGTCAGTGTCGCAGATCCATAAACCACTCTACTCCTAGCTTGCAGGTACATATATTGTATACAACAGTTAACAAGAAGGATGAAAATATTGGTGGGATGTTCCAGATATACAAACGTGTGGTAGTAGTCAAACATCAGCGCGTCGTCCTCCACCGCTAGCTAGAGCAGCACGGGCGTCGACCACACAAGCGCCAGCATAATACATGATCAGAGCGCCTGCATTCCGACACGCCGCATTTCTCGCTCTCTCGGCGTGCCGCCCATAGGCGTCTTTGCGAGCAATCTCCCCTCCGCATCCCTGGCACTCCCACTTTTCCTCAAGGTGAACGTTCACCACGTGCCTGCAGACCGACTCTTTCAACATCTTCTTTCGGCAAGTCGACCACCGGCAGTCAGCCCGAAGCTTTTCCCCTCCAGGTTTTCCACCGTGCCACTTTTGAATGTGGGTGTTGATGCAGGACTTGTCACCTTTGATCCAGAGGTGACATGGGGAACCCTTTTCCTCCCATCTACATTCATGGACTGTGATCTTACCATCGGGCGCCATTAGTCCTCCGAGGAGTTCTTCTTCGTCCATCAACAAGCCACCGTACTCGATAGAATGAGCAGGTCGATTACGACGACGAGATGGATTGGTAAAGTTGTTCAGGGGTAAGTGATACACGCTGGAATACGTCCGGCCGTCCGACCTAATTTGTTCAGGCGGACTCGGCTGGGGGGCATGAGGCGGCGAAGGAGGGCTGAAGGAATTAAGATGGGGGAAAGACGGCGGAGTGGCAGCGTGAACAATATTCTGGGGGTCTGCGAGGTTCAGGTGATGGAAAAAGTTGCCTGTGTGCTGCTCGGAAGGGCTGCGGGTGGCGTATTGCTCGGCAAGGGGATTTAGTAAGGGGAAGGCAGGCCACGGCACCGCGTTCGATGACCCGAATGTCGCCCCGCCGCTGGAGAGGAGTCCATGCCGACCGTAATTCAAGCTGGGGAAGTAGACCTGATCAACCTGAGATTCATCATGTGTCGCGACAGTTGAAGACGCGAGTGAAGATGAAGTTCTCAGAGGAAACCCTTGGTGTGGCACATAAGGGTAGTGCTGGGCCAGAGCTACTGGAGCCATTGGTATCGCAGGCACATCGAAAACCCCGTTGAACGACCCCGATATTCCCCTGCTGGTTGGGCTTATTGGGTGAGCAATGCCCGAGCCTTGCCTGCAAAGCATACCATTAGCAATAAATCGAGTACATCAACGAGGTATTTACCCAATAGTATAACCATGAGATGGCATGGGAGGCCTGTCACTGGGAATCAATGTGAGACGCGAATGACACAGTAGGACCAGATACCCTACTATGGCTGATAATGTCGATAATAATCACTTCGCGGAGGTCCGTAGACTTGTCCTTGAATAAAATGGCCTTCTTGGTATCCTTGATGGGAATACATTGGATATCTGGTGTCGAAGTTATGACTGGGCGCGACGTATGACAGGGACATGCTGACCCTTCGACTCCGTCCAAGGATGGATATTGACCATAGTCATTTACTTCAAGTTGGGTCACTTTACTGGTGGTCATTATTCGCAACATCAAACAGCATAAGACTCACATCCGTGATCTACTGGGGCTGCATAAGCAAGGGATGCACCGTTTGATGAGGTGTTTGAGGGTAGTTCAGGGTATTGACGTTGGTGGTCAGCGGTACCAACCTGAAAGGCAGACATTAATGGTGGGCAGTCAGTTTTCCACTGACACGTACTTGAATGATCCATTCTTTTATGTGTTACCTTCAACCGACTCTACCGGTCTACTAGTACGTTCAGATTTTCAGGTTAGCAATATAACAGGAAATGGTTCCTCTCAGAGAGTCAATACAGGAACCCTCAGTCCGTTGACCGAGGACCATTCCAACGTACTCATGTCGACTTACACAATATTCTCTCTTTGGAATGCCTACTCCTTGCGTTGTAATGCATGTTCTCACCAGTCCAGCTAAACTCCATAATTTGGTCGTAATTATGCTGTTATGCGACCAAGGAGTCGAATGAATTACCACATCCGAGTCCAGCATCATGGAAGCTAACAGGGACAAGGTACTGCAGGTTCTTCATTTCATCACTCGTTCAGAACTTCAAGTTGTTCTGCCCACTGGGTATTAAAGTTATACCCGAAGGACGACTGTGTGCGTGCCTGAAGCGGCAGTTCTGGTCTGCCATGCCGCCCTCCCGTCCATCTCACATGGAAATTCTCAAGGTGAAGTCCTACATACTTGCTCCAACACTTTAATTCACGAACATCAATATATCTTCAATGACATACGATGTCTACCCTCACTCGGAGGGGGAGTAACAATGCGGTATAACTCAAGCTTTCTCGGAGTCAAAATCCGAGTCTGTACGTGCTGAGTGCTGAGACCCTGCGTACTCATCCGAGTCGTTCCAGTTGCATTCATCAAATTTAGCACCCTCCCTGGAATCTAGGTGTAACTTCTGACGGTTTCAACTTTCTGGTCACTGGCACGCGCAACGAGCCCCCGTCTTGCGTGTGGACAACTTGAAGCGTGCCGGCAACCACTGACTACCTACCACACCCGGCTATCTCGGGGTACGTTTGTCCTAGATATTGGCCGCTGGCAAATAAGAACAATTGGAAGTCCTACCCTGTCCTACCGTGCTGTAGCCTCGTCATATATCCTAGTCCAGGGACTCGTCTCTAGGGCAAGCAGGTGGCATGGTAAACAAAGCCGAATTGATGTAGCGTCCTAGGCCACAGGCCAGGTGAGAAATTGCCGTTTTCAGAAGCCACGAGGATCATGAGGATAGGGTCGGTACTTTGTACCCTGAACGTTAACCTGGGCATTTTACTTCAAATATCTTCACACCACTGGCACGCAGCGTAACATTCCACTTTTCGCTGACCGCAGACACGTCTTGCTCTTGAAGCAGGTTATCACCTCATTTCTGAGGTGCTACACCCATTGTTAAGGATTCCTACCTTGTTTTCCAGAAAACCCGTTGAATCTCACGACAAAATACAGGAACCCGACAGCCAGCAATGTAGTTGGTCACCCCAGCCGGACTCGGATACTATGGTCTAGCTGCAACTATTCAAGTACGCCTTTCCAATCAGCGTCACATCGACCTCCATTCACCAAACGTCACTAGTCACTAGCCACTTGGATGTGCAAAAAGCTGTCAAACTGTGCACTGCCACATTGTCAACACTCGGTCACGATCGGCGCAAGTAAACTCACAGGGAGTGACCGATCCGCGTACAAGATGCGTCTCTCAACGTGGAGTAGTGTGGAGTGCTGATCCGTCAGAAACCTGTGATACCTTGACAGAGAAACTTAGTAATCCTCTGGTGAGCGATCGTGAGCAGTTTGAGTGTCCGAAGACGACTGCTGATGAGATCCAGTGACATCTTGACGACGTGTAATTTACGCCCCTATATCCCCATTGTGGCGACTCTCAGGTGTATTCAGAAAACGACCGCGACTTGACCGTGACTGGTAGAACTGTGAAGAGCACCGCTTGATCGGGTACTGGTGCGTGTTGCCATTTTGCATGTATCACCCACTGATGGACCTGCGTCAGTCGGAGTCACCATTCTGTAAGCTGTCCTCGTTAAAACACCCATTACCTTTTGTCACTTAGATCGACGTTGATCCTTCTCGGAGGAGGAAGAAGCGAAGGGTGATTCGCGGTACGGCTTTTCATTGTCTTGATACGGAACGCCGCGTTGATTTGCAAGATCGACCTCAGCAGCCTCGGTAACGCCGCAAATCTCCAGGCCAGGCCTGGAAGGGACTCTTGAAAGGAGGCAACTATAAACCAAGTTCACAAAACCACGATACTGGTGAACGTTTTCACTACACAGGCTTGGTTGCATCGTTGGGTCCCGTGACAATTCACTGGTCCCTAAACCGGCTCGGGCCCTGCCATGGTATCCATGCCTCAGGTGGGAGAGTTGAGAAGGGGGGTAAGGTTTATCGTTCGATTTCCAACTGTGGCGCTATCGGAACACTCTGGCTGCGATGATGTCGCTGCTGTGGATTCGTCAGGCCTTCAGGGTTGGTCACCACGTCGTTCATGTCGCGTGGCGTCCATACCCCCACACGAACGATCCGAAACCATGGCACTACGATCACAGCGACTCGGAATTTGCAATTCCAACAAACGATATAGTTCCGCGAATACTCGCAGTCAGTTCCATGGAAAACCTGCTTCACTCATCTCAAACCATCATGTTGGTTGCGATATTAATATTGGTTGAGTGTTTTTTTTTGCCCACATGTTGCTGCGTGCGTTCATATGCATGCGGCTTTAGGAGACACCCACGTACTCTTCTGGTTACAACAGCCTCACGAACGGTGTCATTCCATTCATGTCAACGTCATATTAAGCGTCCCAGAAAATAGAATCAATCCATGCAAATCTTCGTCCTGACGACGTCCTCTCTTTCATCTCGGTGCACCGCCTACACGCCGCACTAGGGCCCCAGTCGTTGGTGAGCCCTTCAAAGACTTGAATACTCCTGTGCATGCAGAAAGCTACTGATCAGCATAGAGTATCCACTGCTACATAAGTGCTCCTGTGCCACCACTGGTTCCACTCTGCGCTCAGGCTCGCAGTTTTGGCTCCGATTTTTCCCGGTTTGCTGTCTAACGCAACCTCAAAGCCCCTAACTGGCACCAGTGGCGCCAATGGGCTGTGCTGTGCCACGTCTGTCGACGACCATCCGTACTCCTAGTGGTTGTATATGCACTCGTTATACACCAGTTACCCAAGTTTCCTGACCCGTTTTATGTGCAAGGGATTCCTTGCAATGCGGCATGCTCCTAAGGACGGGAACATTTTGCATGAAATGATCATATTCTAGTGTTAGGCATAAACGTATAATAGCATATCTGGAATCAATTGATCATAAGTATTCGTGAAGACGGTCCGAAAGTAAGTACACTGGTTTATACAAGTACTTCGTTACCGAAGAAATCGAAACAAAACATAGTGATACGATGAAACACGAGTCCGAGCTAGACAGCGGCCAACTGCGTGGGGTGGCGCTGATTCACGTGGTTCTTCAGGGAATCTGCGCGAGAATAGGTGTTGCCGCAGTGCTCGCAGAGATGTGTGATGCGAAGGTGACTTTCGAGGTGCCGTTTGAAGTGATCCCTTCGGAATTTGGCAAGGCAAGGACCTCGCTCAGTGTCCCATTGGCAGGTCAGCGATCTGCCCGCAGTGCCGCGAACATCGTGTGCTACGGCTGTGTGGGTCACGAGCTCTGACACGGTATCAAACCGCTCCCCACAACGCGAATTCTTCTCGAGCCACGCACATTCGTAGCCAGTGGAAGCGGTGGCAACCCTGGTCATACGTCAGGATCGGCGAGACAGGGGATAAAATCAAGTACGTACTGTGCGGGAAGGGCTTCTCCGTTCGTTATCATTGTTGCATGGGCCGGATGGTTCATTCCGGAGTACCCAGAGTGTTGTGGCCAGGATACCATCATGTCTATGTCCTATGGACTAATGAGATAGAGTATAGAAGAAAAATCACTGGCGTACCTCTGGCCCCCAGTTGTTGTTAAACCCTTGCCGACTGGCGGGGGCGATCTGATGATAATTCCTGAATGGATAAAAGAGTCAGAGCAGGGAAGCAGCGCTATAAGGCGGGCTCACGAAGGACCGCAAAATTGGGTTTGCATAAAGGCAGCGAAGTGATATTGAGAAGTGTAGGGACTGCTGTTGAAATCCATGGTGCGTTGGAGTTGTTCTGGAGGACGGAAACTCTCTATTTGAACCCCCAGAGCCCGCCAACGATATAGCTGGTAGTTGTGCCATGGAATGAGAACTTGGAAGGATCGATGGAACCGTGCCATCGCAGCTACCAGGAACTGGTAGGCATTTGGGAAGAAAACATCCATCGAACGCCACGCATTCGTAGGTTTGGGCTGACAAGCGTACCACATACAACCAGTCGTCGCCAGGTAAATCAGAATGCTACTGCCAAAGTACCATTTTGGGGATGCCTCAGGTCGAATGCGAGTGTGTCGGGAGCCGCCTAGCCAGGGTGTTAGTGTAATCGGAACAAGTCACAGAACCCTGTGCGCAGGATGAGCTGGTCGACGCGCCACGCAAAGTGCAAACAAGAAAATAATTGCATGGAGCGCCACACGGTCATTAAAACTAAATCACAGACTTGCGCTACACCTGGGCTAAATTGCGATGCAACCAGTTGGGTTGATTGTAAAATTTTCTGCGAAGAGACCATTTCGGGTCGATTTGGGCGGGACCCCAGGTCTGTCCCGGGAGAAGATGCATAATGCATTAGCGGGGAGGGGGGGTTATTTTTCGTGACTGAATCCCGATCGCAGAAAGGGAGATGGCAGATTGAAGGGCGCAATGTATGCTGCATGCTGTGTCTTTGTGGGAAATTGCGGAACGAAGCAAATCGTCCATCGTAAGATATGTGTAAAAGCATTTCCCGGGAAAGAGAGAAGAGATGAGGAGCGACAGACGCGCACCATTGCATGCGTAGCCCTCTTATAGTCGACAGGGCGCTTGCTCCATTTCGGTTTAGCTAAGAAATGATGCTGATGGAAAAGAATGCTCACGTTATCCAGTCCTCAGGCGCCCTTTCATGTACTCGGGTATCACGTACAGCGTCTCCTTCTCACTCACCTCAATCAAAGACAACCTGCGAACTGCACATGCGACCTATCACTCTCGAAAGAGTTCAACATTGTTCTGCGTCGCTGATCTTCCAAGGGACGGATTCTTGGTCAGAAGTTCCCTTCATGAAGGCGAGACTGTCAACGGTTAATTATCTTGACTTGTGCCCCACGGGAAACGCTCGAAACGGCACATCGTGGACTCGCTCGTCCGAGTCCCTTCATGAAGGCGAGACTGTCAACGGTTAGTTCCCTTGACTTGTACCCCACGAGAAACGCTGCGAAACGGCACATCGTGAACTCGCTCGTCCGAGTCGTATGAATCAGTCACAATGACATTGACCATTGCACACATGTTTCACGTGAGTGTTCATGGATCTCAAAGATCGACATCAAGCTGATCATCCAATGCGATGATCCCTCTCGATTGATCACGGCTACCTGGTTGATCGCCAACATCAGTGCAAAGGACGATCTCGAGCCGGATGGGTCAGTGGCCCTGATGTAGGTGCCACTCATCAATGAGATCAGGGAGCGTTGTTTGGGAAGGAAGATGTGTGTAATGAGAGAAGTACAACCCACCTGTTGCCCTGTTACGAACATCTCTGGGTATATGACACATTTCCATCTGAGCTGAAAGGTTGCCATGCGGCATCGAACTTCACCTGCCAAAGAATAATCTGGACAACGTGGAACATACGATTGGGACTGGATTCGCAGCGGCAAGTCATCTTTGATGGTCCAGATGT
>KN819419.1:42544-55903 GCA_000827475.1 Paxillus involutus ATCC 200175
GTTTAAGTTTTGCTGCCATATTCGCAATCTCGTTGTCTTTTCTTGATGTCTACTATTCATGGGATGGGGAGGGTGATGTGGTGAGGGAGCGTGTTTCATCGCTGACGGGGAGAGGGTTTGGGTGAGGGGGGGGGTGGTCAGGAATGGTGTTGGCGTTGGCATTGATGTTCAGGAATGATGTAAGCGTGCGTTGCGTGTTTTGACGCTGGGAGCCTATGGGAATTCTGTTCGATGATGAAGCTGGTGAAAATCTTCCCCTGGTTCCTCTGACTCCTCTGGTACCGATGTATCCTCTGGTTGGAAATGGGGGCCGTTTGGTCTTCTGACGTTCGCTCTGGCCAGGTGCAAGGTCTAGCGTTGTTTGTCGAAAGTTGACGTGGTCGTTGTCGCCTGGGTTAGGCTCCATGGATGGGAGGGTTTGGTTGCGGTATGGGGCGGGTTTTGGAGGAAGGAGTACCTGCGTCCAACTTTCATTGGTGGGGAAGTAGGGCATTGAGTTTTCCGGGTGCCTTGCGTCCAGGATAGCGCATTCTTGCTCATAGGTGGGGCAATGGCGATCATTGCTAGCGTGACCGCTGTTCTCGCAGCTTACGCAGTAGCGTACGTTCTGTGAGGTGCATTCGCTCGACCTGTGTTCCTCTCCACATGTTGCGCATGCGTCGCATTCAGCGTGGCAATTCGCTGCGATGTGCCCCCATCTTTGGCATTTCGCGCATCTGGTGGGCTCTTTCTTGTCCTTGTGTGGACATAGCTTCTCCTTGCATACGTATAGTCCATCTTTCATGACTTTGTTAGCGGAGTGGGGGTCGGCGAGTTGGAGGAGGATGTGCGCTACGCGTTGGTTTGGGGCGGCCCTATGCTTGAATCATCATTCTGGTGCATCATTTTACAGAGCATGGACACCTGGAAGCCAAACTATGGCATGCAATCGAAGAACGACACAGGTTGGAAGTCAGAGGATGTAATCGAAGAGCGACATGCGCTGGAAGACATCCAAAACCGTCAACTTGGGTAAATTGGTTCCGCAAGAACTTTAAGTTCTCAGATTCTCAGATCCACGTGACTGTATCGTTGGAGGATCATCTCCTCTTCGACTTCTCAACTTCTAATTTGAATTATAGCTTACTGCAAACTCCTCGGTGACTGACCAGAGCTCGAGTGATGCTCCCAACTTCAGCGAATGGAAAGCAATGCTCGTCTGGCCCACAACACTTTCGATTACTCAAGTCCTCGCACTTCCTCGGGCAAGTACTCCACTGATTCTACTTGGTGCTGCGCACTAACTAGAAAAAACAGATCCTCCACATTATACGGTGTGTGTATAAGGTCGTCTCAATATCTGTTGTAGGCCAACTCAGGAATCTTCCCCTGTGCCTAGCCATGCGTTCCCACCTGCCCAACCCTCAGCTTGGTACGATTCCCTCCCACTGACATGGAAGTTACTATCTCTGACATTCATCCTACAGACGCTGTCCTGCATCTTCTTTCAATGCTCACTCTCAATCCAGTTGATGTCCAGCAACTTGCCGACGCAGTCTCCGATTGGTTACCTGCCCCTGGGTTACCAGAATCGTCTCCTTCCCAAGCTTCTGCCCCTGCCATCACCCCTGTCGCTAGCACCACTGCCTCTACAACCAACACTAGTTCAAAGCCTCCCAGCAGTGCTCAGGCCTCTACCTCTGATGGTTGCGCTCCTGTGGACAGCCCCTCGACTTTGACTTCTGCTAACTGCGACCTAGTATCTGCTTCTGTGGAAGATTCACCAACGCCCACGTCTCCCACCTGTGCTTTCTCCATGACTTCTGCTGGCACTACTCAGCCAACGCCCCCCTCTCCTGGTCGTGCTCCATTTGGCACTGTAGCGCTTCCCCCTGCCTCCACTAACACCAACACTTCACAGGCGGCCACCACCCTTCATCACCTCCCTGTCACTACTGTGATAGTAGGTGGTGAAGCCCAGTACCAACACACTTATCGTGGCTTCGCATTTGACATCCCCTGGTCTGGGTCACTCAGACCTTTCTACCTTGTTACCCGCGGTTGGAGAATTGGTGTTTTCGCTACTTGGTATGCATTTATCCACTTTTCACGCTGGCTATAGACACTGAGCACAATATAGGCCATGCACGTCCCCATATGTCTTGGGGATAAGTTGCTCATCGTACACACGTGTGCAAACCCTTGGTGATGGCCTTCTGCGGATGCTGGATGCCATTGATCTTGGAGAAGCGCAGTGGTTGGCTAAGATAGTGTGTATATACAATCTTGGAGTGTTTCTTGTCGCATGTCCTTGCTCTGCCGAGATTCAATCTGTAGTTAATATATCTTTCTTGGAATCCCGAGCCTCCAAAATAGAAACCCATTGCACAGTCACGGGGGAAGGAACGTGCACTATTGATGAGTCGGTGAATATTGGTTACATGGCACTAGCCTGAGTATGGGACGATATCGGGATAACATTGATAGTAAAGTTCACCACCGCTATGTCTGCATAGCAAGACATCAGTAGTATCAGTCCTTGCATAAAGTAGAACATCCTCCAGAGCGTGAACAACGTGCTTGACCCGACATGAACTCAACTCGACTTCCTGCAACTCACACCCAACTCCCTTCTCCTGCAACACCTTGGCGTGAAGCATCATACTACACCGATGAATGCCCTCCGCCTTGTTGAGCACACGTTCCATGGCATCGAGCGGTGACGGTACTTGCACAAAGCGGCAGATGAACGTGTCGACAAAAGATGTTAATGAATTGTTGAGGAGGGTCATCAGCATGACCTCAACACCCTTCACACTGTTGACGTGCTCACTAGAAAAGATCGGTTGGATAAAATTAGTTCATGAGACAGTAAACATACCACATCGAGTCTTGGTAAAGGTCGTCGTGATCGTGGGTCGGTATGGTCTGTGCTGCAGTATATGTTGGCTCCCCGTGGTCTGGGGTCCCTTCACCGTCCAGGCTGCAATGTATCAGAGGGTTCAAGCATCAGCCTGAGCATGACGACCCACTCACCACTTGCGTTTGCGATATTTCTCCTTGTTCCGTTCGCTAATGCGCTTGCGGTTTCTGTAGGTTAGTTAGCACAATGTAATACTGTAGAGTCTGTACTCACTTGAGATAATATGTCTTTCGGTATGACTGCACAGCGCATCGCTTGTCGTCAGCGGTGTGATACAGCTTGGGACAGCCCATGGTGGTGAATGGAGCAGATGGATTGGGGTGCGTGGTATTCAAAGCCCTATGGTGACTTGAAGTAGATGTAGCTTCTCAACACTTGATAATCATACATCATTTATGCGAGATTTATACAATGTTTCCAATGTCCTGACCTTTGAGAGCTCTTGCCATCTGTTTTGACTGTACATACATATTCAGAAGAGGTTGGTCGTTGATTTTGTGGTATCAGACGGACAAGACTAAACCAAGCAATGGTCAGGATGGTTGACTTGGATGGTGAGGTGAACATCCAGTACCTGAGTTTCCCCTCAAATTCATGCATTGGAACAACTGCATTCACCGTGATGAGGCTACTCAGCATAATCTTCCAATTGCGCTCTTCAGGTAATTCTGAGCTTTGTTATGGTACCAACATGTTCTCCCATATATTCCCTAGAAGGTGGGATATTACACTAAGTACACTATCTAATACTTGTGTTTCTTTTGCTACAACATAGACATAGGGGCACATCTTGTCCTTGACTGACTGCCTTTTTCGGAGAGGGAGCTCACCGTGGTCTCGGAAAGTAGAATCTGCATCACCCCCTTAAACGGGAGATCAGATTGATAAAACGGGGTCAAACGGATCAATTTATTTTAGATTGTGGAGGATCTCCGATCTCAAGGATCCTCCACAATCTAAAATAAATTGAAGAAATGGGTTCCTTGAAACCCTCTAAGGAGCGACCCTTGCCCTACGACGGAATGTCTGAATGTGAGAGTCTTCAGCCATTTATACTAAGAAAACCCTCTCCAAGGCCAGTCAGGTTTTGCCCATATCTCAAGGGGGAAACTGACGACAAGGGTACACATAATTTGGGACATTGATGCCGAAATCCTGACAGAGTGACCTATAGATGCCAGCAGCACCCTGGACAACCCCGGAGCAGGGAGAGTTCCTGCAGGATCATCTACCTACCTACCTTGACCACGTTGAGGATAAAAGCTACGAGCGCTTCTGGCCGAAGTTCAACACAGCGTGGTTCACCAAATGGCCTGAGAGACTTGTCATGTTCCCAGACGTACCCCTCGAAACTCCACTTACCCTGAAGCAAAATGAAGAACTCGGCCAGGCTGTGGAAGCATGTAAGGTGGTGAGTTAATGCAGCAAATGTTGCTTACGAGAGTTATTTATTGATACAAACTATTCTTTGCTAGCGGCTGCGAACTTGGTTGCGCTGGCGTGCAAATGGCTCGAGGAGGGGCCGCACCTTGAAGAAGCACAAGTCAGTCTTCGATAAAGCCATGGACTCACAGGGCACGCACTGTCTTTCACTCCCTGAGCTCTACTCTCTGGAATATTACGAAGACCGTGTCAAGCCTCACATCAAAGCCGAGAAGAATGCTGGCAATATCCGCTCGAAAGGTGAACAGCTGGCTGCCGTGCGTAAGATTGCTAAGGAGCTCCGGGAGGACGAGGACGAGGACATTAAGGAGAGGATTCATGAGATGTATACTTCGCAGAAGCGTGGTAAGAGAGGCGGTGGTGATGGATCATCACAGGAAACCGATCCGGAGATAATTCAACGGTGAGCATCATTAACAATCATTTCGTCGTTTGATTTGCCTTACAACTTCTTAGGGCAATTGACGACTTGCCATTTGCTCTGAAACATATTGCCGCCCTCATCAAGCAGAGGACTGGATTCACAGTGTCGTTCATTTGTGCCAGACCAGACCCATCAAAAAATTGGGAAATCACTTCATTGTCGTAAGTTCATTGGTAAACTACTAGCATTATGAACAGTATCCTAACATTGATTTAGGTGTCACCCTGACGAGACTCCGCAAGGGAATTGCTTTGGAACACTTTTCCCGAAGGAAGAAGATACGCTTCTCGCTGCATACCAAGAATACGCCGAGTTATTGTTTCATAAGTACCCTATAGGAAGCGCTTTTTGCATACTCACCCAAGTCACTCCTTTGCCATTGTTAGCAATCGAAAGTCACAACCCTAATCATGCCACTGACGAAGATGAGACCAGTGTAAGCCTCGACTATGAAGGCACGGAAGGCGGGGACGAGACAATAGTTGGAAATGACGACTTGGGGCCTGACGGCGGAGGGAAGGAAGTGGGGCTCGGGGAGGGTGTCAGAGGGAATGAGAGCGAGGAAAATATGGAATGGGAGATACCAGAGGGAGAGGATGGAGCAGAGCAGGAAGGCGACCTGGGAGACAAGGACGGAGGCCTGGGAGACAAGGACGGAGACCTGGGAGACAAGGAAGGGGACTTGGGGGGAGAGGAGAGGGACGAAACAGGAGACGAGGGTGAACCAACATCAGAGACGACCCCGCTTTATATGCAGTCAAGTGATGCATCATCGCCCAGTCTTGTATCTCCTACGCTTGCGGCAATCCCTCACCATGATGCATTAACCTTGCATCAAAATGCATCAACGGCATATATGAATGCTGGTCATCAATTGGTGAGTCGCTCCTTCCTTGATTAGTCAACACGTGCTAATCACCGTGACGGATCTGGTCATACAGAATCTGGAAGAAGGTATTGGCAACTCCGGTTTTACACCAAACCCTTCGCCTTCGTCTAGTGGCCCACCACTGGGGCTGCATCCTCAACTCCCAGCACTTGACCCCTACAGCAACTTTGCACCGCCCCCCTACGATACTGCCGCTTTCTATCCCAACATGGGCGGATGTACAACTACAACTCGGGGCTGTCTTGCCCTCAGACTACCCAGGACTTCTCATTCTATGGTGCTATGCAGGATGCCAGTAGGGACTTCAGGATGCACTCCTCTGGCAGTCAGTGGATCTTTCCTGACTTTGGTGTCCATCAACCTCTGCAGCCGCTGATTCCACCTGACGTCAACATGGGAAGCAGTTATTTCGTACCGTTGGTTGATCAGACACATTTGCCGGCCCCTCCTCCTGTCAACGATGACGAACCCACTGTGACCCCTCAGCTCAGGACTGCCACTCAGCCCATCCCTAACCCATGTCCAAAACCCAAATCCAAGGCAAAATGTACGAAGCCCATGGACAAACCCACTCTGCAGTCTGCGGTTGTCAGACCTCCAGCCGGCCCTCCTGCTCCCAAACCGGCAAAGAAGGCTTCTTCAAAGCAGGTGCCTGACTCTGAGGCTTCTTCGAAGAATGTGCCCAGCGCAGAGGCAGTGTTAGCCAAAAAGAAGCCCCCCCACGTGGAGAAGTCTGCTCCCGCTGTCTTACGCACCACGAAAACATCAACATCTCCCACTGTGACCCCCATGGAAAAGGCAAACCCAACCACCACAGCGCCCATCACGCCACGTGTCTCAAAGCGTGCACCAATGAAATCAAGGCGTAATGAGTTAGCCGATGCCATTGGGACTAACCAAGCCGCCAATGTCGAGGGAAAGAGAGCCGGTGAGAAACATGAAGGAAGCACAAAAAAGTAAGATACCCCCGTGTCCTCAAGGCTGTCGTACTGAATGTCCTCTTCAGGAAAGTGAGGACGAAGTGAAGGTGTGTTCGCCTTTCTTGAGACCCCATCATTCGCCTTCTTGAGACCCCACGTTCACCTTCTTGAGACCCGTCTTCGCCCTCCTCAAGACCCATTATATCTGTTCTTAGCACTAGGCTCTGTAGTTGTTGCCCACACATTCGTTTTCCGTGATATTGGAGACATCCGGGTCTGTGCCGTAGTGTATCAAATGACAATATGTTCTGACTTGCCTGATTGTGAGACTTCAATGCAACAACAACTCATTCGAAGTTCCATTGTGGTGGGTACATTCACATACTAAGATGACTGACTACGTACTAGACAGCTATATACTACCACTAAGGTACTGGGTAGTAGTGGCAGTCGCATGGACTTGGCGAAATTTTCATGAATCGGACGTACTAGATATATACCATCACTAAGGCACTAGGTAGTAACAGTACGCGCGTCGTGCGGACTTGGTGAAATTTTTATGAATCAGTCACTAACACCCATATGTAGCAGCTAAAATAGACCTACTGGAACGAGTTGGATCGGTGTAATGCATCAGAATGCATCACATTGGATTCCATTGAGGTGGTAGAATTGATGCATCATGATGCATTGTTCAGCTATCTGGCGGGGGGAATGAGGCTGTAGTAAAATAATGCATCGTGATGCATCATAATGCATCACCTAGTACCAGCTGGCCAAGGGGAATCAGACTGTAGTAAAATTAATGCATTGTGATGCATCATAACGAGGGAGGCACAGACCACGAGATTGCGTGACACAAATATTGATGCATCATAATGCATCACCTAGTAGCTGGCCAAGGGGAATCAGACTGTAGTAAAAAGGCACGGACCATGTGATTGTGTGACGCAAATATTGATGGATCATAATGCATCACCTAGTACCAGCTAGCCAAGGGGAATCAGACCATAGTAGAAATAGTGCATCATAATGCATCATGGTACTAGCAAATCACATGAACCACAATAAATGTGCCCAGCGAGCACCGGCACAGTCAAATAACGCCAGGGAAGGCTGAGAAAGGACCCAGGCATGCCCCAGGCGTGCTTGTTGGGCTTGGAACTTGTACATAAGTTGTCAGTGTGATTGTCTGTACCCTAGAAGGCCCCAAACATCGTCTGCTGCAACGACGAGGGCAGGATTGCAGCCAGGGATGCGATTATGCCAGCGACTGGCTGGGAAACATGACCAAGATCGAGGAGGGATTTGTGGGATGCTGGCCATATGAAGACGAAACACTGATCCAAGGCCCACCAGCATGGATCTGTGGCCGTGAATTACTACCATATGAAGATGAAACACATACTCATTGTTGGAATACAAATGTAGGTACATAGATTACCTAATCACGTACTCACCATAGACACATTACTGTAGTCTACCTTAGTGACTAACTACTAAGGTATACTACAGGTAACTACATTACTTACTTCTATAGTGACTAACTACTAAGGTATACTACAGGTCTATTATCCCTTTCAATAGGTTATGAGCCCCGGAACCTGTCAGTAACCCAGTCCACTCACAAGACTCGAATTCCCTATCATGGCCGAAATTCCCGTACTCAGAACGGACGGACGGAATTGGTCAGGATGGCGTGAAAACCTCGAACGGACTCTCGACGAACTCGGAGTCAGCACTTACATTAGCAAAACGACGCCAAACCCGTACAACGAACAAGTCAACGCACTCGCAAAGTGCGCAATTGCCTCCACAATCCCAGATTCCATATTCCTTCAAATTCTCCACTTCAAGTCAGCTCAAGAATGCTTTGAGACTCTGCGAATTTCATTCGAGAAGAAGTCTACAGCTACGACTACGACTACAGCTACTACAGCAGTACTACACGAAGTTCGGAACACCAGGACCACGCGGGAGGCTGCGTACTCACCAGAGTCAGCCAGCGACGTTCGTGACACGTCACGCTGTGACAATGGAGTCAGCGACGGATCAGGCAGACGGAACAACAACGTACCAAGCAACAACACACACCGTCAGCGCCAACGGGAACCGAAGCGCCAGGGAAGAGTCAAAAGAGGGTGTGGAGAAGGTGAGGAGGAAGGAAAGTTGAAGGGGAGAAAGGACGAAAAGGCAGCCGCAGCAACGGGACCGGGCAAAGGCACCACGGACCAGAAGGCTAGCGGCGTAAGCCTCATCAAGCCCACGAGCAGCCAGGACTCACCTAGGGCTCGAGTCGACACCCCTCCATCACCACCACCATCCCTCACAACTCCCACCATGCCAGTCGAGCAGACGGCACCCACGTCCAGACGGCCAACTCGTCAACGAAGACGAGACGGCCACGTACCACGTAACGGGACATGTCGTACACACGAAGACGACGCCGAGGGGAGCCAAGGGAGAGCGAAGTCGAGGAGTCGAGGGGGTAGGGAGCCAGACGACAAAGACGGCGACGACGTAGATGTTGACCACGCACACGTCGTGCCCCAGCACCTCGAGACGACACGTCAGACGGCCTACAACAAGGCCGCTGACACCTCGAACCCAAACGCGATGAGCGCAGGGCTGACAGAGCCAGCGGGCACGTCGAACGAGCCGCGAAACGAGTTGAACAAGGGTGAGAAGGGGGGAGAGGAGGATGAGAAGGGTGTGTGGGCGAGTGGGATCGAGGATCCCAGCTCGAACGATGACGGTGGGGACAAGGACGTCCACCACGCATATGTCGTACCCAACATGACCCTACCACCTCCCTACCACACCCTACCAACCCCAGACGAACGAAGACAACCCCCAAGCATGCCGCTCGAGGGGGAGAAGAACAGTCAGCGATTGAGCAGGCGTACTGACGAGACGACCACGCACCAGATCGAATCACCACAACGCGAGTCGTCAACCACGCCGCCATGAAGGACGCCGTACAACGAGACGTCAAACGGAGAGGGCCGAGGAGAGGCAGTGAGCGGTGACAACGAGGTCGAGGGGAGTGAGGACGACACAAACACGTCGAATGGAATCAACAAATGGCAGAGTCGAAGGGGAGAGGCCAGAGACGAGGCCACAGGGGATGAGGAAAGTCGAGAAGCCGAAGGTGACGAGGAAGGTCAGAAGACCAGGAAGGGGACTAGAGAGGTCGAGGAGACGACAAACGTCGACAAAGACGGTCGGTACACGTCGAATGAAGCAGGGGACTTACCCCCAGAGCCACCTCCTCCAACTCCCCATCTCCCAACACCAGAACCACCACAGCTCGATACCGCACCATCACCATCACCTCCCAAACGACGAGACGGCGACGTCAACACCGCAAAGTTGAACAAAACGCCGGCACAACGACGTGCAGACGCCGTGCATGACCCAGGCGGCGACATGAAGACACCAGACAGCAAACCCCCGAGCATACGGCTCGAGGGGGAGTCAGGTAAGCAGTCGAGCCGGCACGTCGAAATGGACGACGACCATGCCAAGGATGACGACCATACCCAGCAACCATCAAGACACCCTGTGGGCACGATGGACGGCGACAAGCGCCATCCCAACGGGCCCACAGAGCCCCCAGACGAAGTGGAAAGGGGGCAAGGGGGAAACAGCGAGCCAAGGGGTACATCAAGGGTCAAGACCGTCGAGTCGAGGGAGTCGACCAGCCAGAGGACGAAAGGGTTGAGTCAGGAGACAGAGGGGTCGAGGAGATGAAGTCGAAAGAAGTCGAGGGCGAGATAGGAGGACAGAGCGAGGGTGACGGAGGCCATCGAGATGGCAGAATGATCGACACAGGTAGCCCAACAAGCGGCACCAGCTGCGACTCGAAACGAGTCGAAACGGGTGCGCTACCTGACAATGAAACCAGTCAGCAACATAACGGTAAGCCTAGCACGTCGACAAACGTACCTGGGCCACCCAGGCCACCACCATACACCACCAACCGACCTACTCACATCGCCAACCCACCACGCCGTCGAGGACGCCTCAAGACGCTACCTACAAACGTCAGCCAGCCCGAGCGTACAGAGTACGCACCATGTTGAACGGTCGAGTCAACGACCACCCAGCTCAAGCGGATGCGACGGAAACGGCACAGGGCTACTGGGGGAGTGTCCCAGAGCCACCACAGTCGAGGACGAAGCGCACCGAGGCCCGTACGTCAACACCGCACACCGTCAACATCACCCACCCGCGAATTACCATATCAGGTAATCGCTCGAGCGTAGAGCTTCGACATCGCACATATCTACAGACACTTACCGTGAGTCATTACGGACTCATGGACTGTTATTCATTCATTTACTGGAAGTATCCTACAAGGTATTCATTCCTTTATTATTCATTCTTTTGATTCATTTCCTTTGATTCCCCATACTCTGTTTGAGGGGGAGTGTTGGAATACAAACGTAGGTACATAGATTACCTAATCACGTACTTACCATAGACACATTACTGTAGTCTACCTTAGTGACTAACTACTAAGGTATACTACAGGTCTATTATCCCTTTCAATACTCATATCAGTGTGAGCCCCAAGTGCATCCCGTGATAGCGAAACCTACCAAATGTGGATAAATTGGCAGGCTAGGGGCAAAATAATGCATTATAATGCATCCCTTGGTGCAACATGATGCATGATGCATCACCCAACCAATGCATCACATAATGCATCACTCATGCACACATAGTACAGTCTACTAGTTGTAGTGTTGATGCATTCTTTATGCACTACAGTAACTGTCTGTTGATGCATCATTGTAGCAGTATAGCCTGCTATCCCTTACCCTCGCCAAGCATTTCACCATGGCCTCAAAGACGTCTAACATCAAGATGCTGAGCACCAAAGTGACGCAACTAGAAGGCTTGGAGAAGAACATAATACCTCTTGTTCCATTGGAACGAACATTCTCAATCATCATCGGGAATCAGAAGAAGATGGTTGTCAGAACTCAATTACCTCTCACAGTAGCCTACGCCTTCACCAACTACCGCTCGCAGGGCCAAACAATATGTCACGCAATAATAGATATAGGCACATCTCCATCAGGATCACTCACGCCCTTTAACATATACGTGGCTTTGTCACGGTGTCGTGGACGGGAAAACATACAGTTGCTGCAAGAATTTGATGAGAAATTGCTGATGAATCATCCGAGCGAGTACTTGTGTATCAAGGATGAGAGGTTGAAGAATCTTGAAAGTGATACAGAGAGTTGGTGGAACACTACGCAAACATAATGGACAACATACTATGTAGTAGGATCACATCATAGCAGAATCTTGACCACAGTACTGTGCATAAAAACAAGGCTCCAGGAGTAGTAAGAATATACCACAGTCGCATTTTTTGTCCCCCCACAGCCACAATTCTCCCCCCCCAGTGACCTTGTAAACAAGGTAACCTACATTGCCTCATGCCTCACATAATGTAGTCATATTTTCCAAGAGAGACGGCTGGCCCGCCATAACAATTTCACGATGCATACGGAAGGCCCATCACGGGCCCGCCGAATGTATATTCAGTGGTGGTCAAAGCATGGGCGGGCCCGGCGGTGATCCAAGTCAAATATGAATTGGTTAGTATATGAAAGTTGGCGTACATATGGACAGGCCCACACTAGATTCCATAGCCAAAGACTGAAAGATACGGGTGGGCCTGTCGGTATCGTCTTGCAATAGCATGTGCAATATACAAGCAGGCCCACATATATTTCCTAGAGGGATTGCATGACATACGAGCAGGCCTGCCAATATATTGTGAGAATGTTGATGAACCCATGGAGGGGCCTGGATAGATGGCATAGAATGATGTAGCAACATTCGTGTGGGCCCGCGAATATATCGTCACAACATCCCAATATGTGTTTGGAATGTTCGACAACATATGGGCAAGCCCACCTGGGTGTCACAGCATGATTTGGCAACATTCGTGCAGGCCCGGCAATATATCGTTGGAACGTCCAACAACATACAGGCAGGCCCGCCTGAATGTGATAAAAAGATTTAGCAACATACATGCAGGCCTGCCAATATATTGTTGGAACATTCAACAACATATGGGCAGGCCTGCCTGGATGTGATATCATGAGTTGACAACATTCGTGCGGGCCCACCAATATATTGTTGGAGCGTCCAACAACACACGGGCAGGCCCACCTGGATGTGATGTCATGAGTTGACAACATTCGTGCGGGCCTGCCAATATATTGTTGGAACGTTCGACAACATATGGGCGGGCCCGCCTGAATGTGATAATGTGATTTGACAACATTCGTGCGGGCCCGCCAATACATCGTTGGAATGTTCAACAACATATGGGCAGGCCCGCCTGGGTGTCACAGCACGATTTGACAACATTCGTGCGGGCCCACAAATATATTGTTGGAGAGTTCGACAACATATGGGAAGGCCCACCTGAATGTGATACCACGATGTGGCAACATTCGTGCGGGCCCGCCGATACATTGTTGGAACATTCAACAACATACGGGCAGACCCGCTTGCATGTCATGTCATGACTTTCCAACATTCATGCAGGCCCGCCAATATATAGTTGGAACGTTCGACAACATATGGGCAGGCCCGCCTGAATGTCATATCGTGATTTGGCAACATTCGTGCGGGCCCACCAATATATCGTTGAAGCATCCAACAACACACGGGCAGGCCTGCCTGAATGTGATGTCACGAGTTGACAACATTCGTGCAGGCCCACCAATATATAGTTTGAACATTCGAC
>KN819420.1:0-21065 GCA_000827475.1 Paxillus involutus ATCC 200175
TGTCACGGAGGCTCACGACGTCCGAAATGATAATCTGCGCCATGCTGAGAATACCCCCACCCCCTGCACCAGCGAAACCACGACACACGATCAGCTCAATAATGGACCTTGAGAATCCTGAGAGCAAGCTGCCAATCATGAAAACCACCATGGCCAAGCATAACGCTGCTTTGCGACCGAAGATATCACTGAGACGACCATACAGAGGCTGAAAACTTGTAGATGTAAGCATGTAAGCGGCCGGCACCCATGATACCACTGAGCCTGCATTGAAAGAAGCGGAGATGGTAGGTAGGGCTGTGGCTATGATGACCGAGTCCAGGGTAGAAACGACTACACAGAGAGCAAGGCCGAAGAAGACAGTGATGACCTTTCTGAACGGAAGTAGGTTGGTCTGGTCGGTAAGCTTCAGCGGACTAGTTGTGTGGGACGTTACTGGGAGTGGAGTAGTCATGGAGGCGTAGTACTAGGTGTGAAACCCTTCGTGAGCGCGAGGAGGTAAATAGTAGTTCGGTTGGTGAGGCAACAGCCGAATGCGTCTATCTTCTGGATCATGGCAATTGCTTACTTACCATGAAGTGACACAACGAAGAGGTACTCTTATGTCACCCGAGGCGCCGTGTTTCTGCAGACAGGTTGGTTCCGACTCTCCGGGGCACCGAGACTCAGGCTGAGGCGACCTAGTGTCGACTTCTTCGAGGTTACCCACATCCGTGAAGGGCAGCCATTGGCTCTTTAGTCCCCTGGAGTGTGGATTAATGTCAGCGGGACAAGTTCCAGACGCGATGTACAGTGCTCAGCGCTCAGCGATCCCATGCTCGTAATAGTCACCGGGCATCCTTCACTGGTTCCGAATAGCCACACCGGCCGGTATTACCGCCTAGACTTGTTTGTTGTGATTTGTCATGCCCGACGAAATCTTCCGAAATCCCAGGTATGAATCATACGATTATCAGGCCATAGTGTCATAATGATGCATTGAATAGCTAAGGTTTTAGGGCACAGTGTGATGCATTATTAGCTACACTGTAGTAGAGTAGTAACTTTGGTGCTAGTGATGCATATGTCGGAAATTTGTTTTTTCCATTGCAATAAATGCTGATTATAAATCGTTGTCATTGCCGTTGCAATGCCGTTGCAATGGCTATGGGAATGGCTTATAACGGGTATTAATCCCGCCCCAAATCGGCAATCTCTCTCAAATGTCGTTCACAATCTACTAAATTGCTAAAAAATTCATTCCAATCGTTTAGAATAACGACTCTTTCATTAGGATTAGGGTTGCAATTTAAAAATAAAATCTCCGACATAGGTGATGCATAAGTCCTTGAGTGATGTGTGGGTGATGCACGGGTGATGCGTGGGTGCGACATCGCTGTTCTCCGCCCTGGACGTGGGTGATGCATGGTACCAGTGATGCCTCAGCGGTGCGTGATGCCTCAGTGATGCATCGCTGTTGTCCATTCTGCCCTGGTATGGATTTGGATGTACGGGTGCTGGTGCCAGTGATGCCTCAGTGATGCATCGCCGTCGTCCATTCTGCCCTGCTAGTACGGGGTACACGCCTTCCTTTCCAGACTGGGTGACAGATTCGGAAGCACGGGTGCTAGCGAATCAGGCGGCCTGATGCCTCGGTGGTGTGCCGTTGTTGTCTGTTCTGCCCTGGTATGGATCTGGATCGGCCTGATGCCTCGGTGGTGTGTTGTTGTTGTCCGTTCTGCCCTGGTATGGATCCGGATGTACGGGTGCTGGTGCCAGTGATGCCTCAGTGATGTGTCGCCGTCACCCGTTCTGCCCTGCTAGTGCGGGACTGGGTGACAGATTCAGATGCATGGGTGCTAGCGAATCAGTCAGCCTGATGCATCAGTGATGTGTCGCTGTTGTCCGTTCTGCCCTGGTATGGATTTGGATGTACGGGTGCTGGTGCCAGTGATGCCTCAGTGATGTGTTGCCGTTGTCCAATCTGCCCTGCTAGTGCGGGGTGCACGCCTTCCTTTCCAGACTGGGTGACAGATTCGGATGCACGGGTGTTAGTGGATAGGCAGCCTGATGCATCAGTGATGCGTTGTTGTTGTCCGTTCTGCCCCGGTATGGGTTCAGATGTATGGGTGCTGATGCATCACTGCCACTGTTAGTACGGGGCCTTCCTTTCCAGATTGGGTGCATGGTGCCTCAGTGATGTGTCCGTTCTGAGGCTTCTTATCGTTTATGTGCTTTCAACTTCCAGATGCTAGCTTTAGTACTTAGTACCATTAATATTCCCTTACTATGAATTATGCTGAGTAATCAGACCTGAGATAATGACATGGTTCAAATTTTTCTAAGTCCACGCTTTACCCTAGTACTAGTGTCTAGTCGTCATTTCACCAAGTGTCACAGCGAAGTCTTCCAGGCCTCAAATTCGAGTTTCTTAGACATATGACAAGAACATCATGCATTTTTCAACAACGGGACAATTACGACACAATATATGGAGTACAATGGATCGGACGTTCAGCATATGTACGGGTTTCTTCATCAAGAATTAGGCAGAGGGAGGTATCTACATCGAGGCACTCATTTTCGTGCTTTCCTATCCAGCTAGTCAGTGTGATGTTTATGTAAGACTAGGATGTAACTCACTTTGGTGTTGGCTTTTCAATGGAGGGACCAGACCGCTTCCTTGGTGGGGCGGCATTGTTCTCTTTGCCAGGGTTAGATCCAATGGTGTTCATGGCATCTTCGTGCATTGACCTCTTTGGGACACGTGAGGAATGGCGCGTATCCAGAGTTTCTACACTGCTCTCCATGTGGTTCACGAGGTCATCTGATGGCGCCTTGCCAGATGACGCAAGCACTACTTCGTCCGACCGTACTGGTCCCTGAGTTGGTGTGGTGGGCATCGGTGTCTGGGTTTGCAGATTTTCCACAGGTTGAGCTTGGGATAGGGGAGGTGAAGCCTGGGTTTGTGAAGTGGGGCTGACACTTTCTTTGTCAAGGGGAGGGGGAAATGCCGCTGTGGTCTGCGCGTGAAGAGTTGGGGGGCCCTGCATTGAAGGGACTGGAAGTGGAGCATCATAGGGAAGTGGACCCTGGCCCATTGGAGCCACTGTGTTGGCGAAAGAGCCCGGTTTACCTGGGATCCCTTGGCCCACATATGATGATGGAGGTGGCATGTTCTGTTGCCATGGGTGAAGTGCTTCGTTGAGAGCGTCTGTAAATGAGCTGTAGTTATAGGATGGATCAGGCACGGTGAATGGCATGTGAAATTGTGGCGTGAAGTATGGAGTGTGGGCTTGGACCCAAGGCTGTGAGGGGAAGAATGACTCAGGAGGTTGACCGCCCCCGAAGTTGATGTTACCGGGGCCTCCAAAAGGCCCCTGTGCCCAGTTGTTGGTACCGTCCCAGGGTATATTATTGGCGGGAGCGGTACGGCCGGATATGGTCGAGTCTGAGTATTCTGGGATGAGGGCCTTGTCTCCAAAGGAATCAAAGTCATAATTTGAACATGGAAGGCCCGGGGGCATGGGCAAAGTAGGTTCAATGGGGGAGCTCGCACAGAGTGTAGGTGATCTGGCATCAAGCTCTGGGCTGACCTCTGAGTGCGTTGCATTGGGAGATACCGCTGGGACCTTCCTTGAGACGACCCTTGGTTTGGGGCGAACCTGGGACCGTGTTTGTCAGTGGGCTGCATGTGGACCTGTGAACATGGACTTCTCACCTTAGGCGTGGGGTCTTGTGCTGATGGTGAGCCTGAGGCTGCTTCCTGAGATGATGCGTGAGCCGCCTTCATTCCCTTCTGTAGGTGTGGTGAGCTTAGAAGTGACACTGAGTCGTATCTGACCAACCTTGCCCTTGGCAGATCTCCGAGTCTCGTCCGTTCGTGATGCATCAGAACACTGACGCGTTTCTGCACCTTTGGCCCCCTAATTAGGTGATGGTAAGTGATGCATCATATAACATTAAGGATTGACTTACCATGATAACTTCGGTGGGTGATGTGTCACTCGTACAGCCAGTGGGTAATGCATCACTCGTGTCTGACTGGTCCTCCTCGGGCTTGTCGTCGACAGTATATAGTCCATTGAGGTTAGGCTGCATTCCATCTGAATTCTGATCCCCTCCTTCGCCTCCCCCGCCTGTCCCACCACTCTCATCTACCTGCGTGCTGACATCTGTGCATTTCTCACTGCCGCTGCCCCCCTCTGAAAAGGTTGGCTCTCTATTTTCCTCGTCTTCTGTTGTATCCTCTGTCACCTCTGACACAGGCACTTTTCGTTTATCTGGCGCTATATGGTGAGTTTGTGAGCTTTAGTTGAGATCCTTACACAAAGAAACTTACGGTATGCGCTCAGAACCTCATCGTCGAATGCGGGGTATACCACAGAGAAATCATTGTCGTTTGGAGTCTTCCCAGAATGGTACCTTTCCATTCATGAGAACAAACATCCCATAACAAAAATGAGAGGCTCACGTTGTGGCAGATATTTCCCAATTATTCCTTGGATGAGGACTGGCACAAATGAACGAAACCACGAAGCCGGTTCTAAGGTGAATCAATTCCACCACGCGGTCCAATAGAACAGGTAGGTCGTTGATGTTTCTGGTGGGAAAACATTGAGTGTATTGTTCAGCTAACCAAGCACGTACTCACCACAATATTCTCTCAGGATTAGTCTCCCTTTTCATCGCGGGATCGCCCGTAGCCTTCTTTTGCTGGATCTGCTCTTTGTATAGCCTGTCTACCTCTTCGCGCACCTCTTCTGACTCATTCTCCCACAGGTCCTTTGCTAGTTTTCTCTTGGTAGCCAACAACGCACCCAATGTCTTGTTCACGTTGCTGGCGGCAACCTCAGCTTCCACCAGATCATTGATGCGATCACCAGCAACTTTTGACAAATATAGCTCGCTCTGGGATAGCAACCTTCCATTTTTGGACAGGACAAGTGATCCCAGAGCACTTCACTCTTTCTGGAGTGAACGATTGGTGCGTGAGCCATTCGTGCGCCATCTAAACCATGTACGCAGACACTGGATGGTATAGTTGCACCATGACGACATAGCTTGTGTGAGTATGTGTGACGTCCCTTATTCATGAAGGTATGTACATCTTTTTGGTTTTTGACAGACGTGCTGATGCTCTGCTGCTGCTCTGCCATCAACAACTGGTTAATTGGGATATTGGGGAATACAGTCAGCCTCTCGGGCCATTTTTGAAACCAATCCTCAAAGAGCTTTGGCAAAAACTGGCCGTATACTTTCTTCTCAGAATATTTCTGGTACACTCCAAGTTGCTGGGAAAGAAACTCGCATTGCTCTTCGGATGTCCACCCAGGGTTAGGCATCTATTAGGTCCATTGTCAGCGCGGTCATAGTAAGTCCATTATCACGTACAGTTGTGTCTAAACGTTAATGGAGATGAAGGATTTTGGGTGGGAGAAGGCGAGGTATAAGAACTGTGTCGTCCCTTCAAGTGGGTATAAAATTTCGAGAACCCCCAGAAGCCATGCATCCGTCTGAGCAGTATGTACATCTCAGCAGTATCTAGGTGGTAGGATTTAGATAACTCAGAAGAGTCCTCACGAATTCTATCTTATTTTGCATTGCATGAAGTTCTCACAAAAATTACTTTATTTAGATCGTTGGCGAAGACACATGGATACGGTATTTTCGCAATCAGTTTACTAAGGCTGGAAAATCGTCAACAGTGCCATGCTTGTAGTCAGTTGGGCCTGGCGTTCCCGAGAAAAGCGAGGGCCACAGCGAAGACCCACCTTGCCGTTCTGCCTAAACCAAACCCTCAACATCTATGCCGCGATGTTAGTATGAGAGGTCAATGAAAATAAAGTATTTACCTGAAGTTGCTTGTGTATGTCATTGCTAACCTGCTCTTTCTGTACTGGGGTCAACGGAATACTCCAGTGGATGTCGGGGAAGGTGGTAAGGTGCTGCGGCCAGTTGAAAAACCACAAGGCATCCACCTGGCACCAGAAGTAGATCATGGTGTCGCTTTCCTCACTGATGATGGATCTGTGGTACTCCGGAAGCCAAGCTTCGAGCCAGGTTTGCTGCTCGGCAGTGTATCAAAATCTCGTGGCCATCAGTAAGTGCTTGAGCTACTAATGGGAGTCTTGCGTTAGCGATCGTCCTTAAAGCTTAATGTCCCACACGGGAGCAAAAATATAATGTACCTTCAGTCCTTGCGGGATGGGATTTTTTGCTTCCATGATTTAAAACTAAGCGAGCTTATATGAGGAGAGAGTCTAATCTCCGATCCGTGCAGTCTTTACTCGGAATGCCCCTAAGACACCGGACATGATATCAAGCTTTCAAGACATAAGTCATGCAACATATCCACAACACCTACTTTAATGTCACTGCAAGCCTTTTGTAACTACAATAAACACCCTACTGAGAAAAAATAACAAGTTGATCAGAGATGTCTGTCTGTAATGTGATTCCTTGTGAAAATATCCTATAAATATCCTACTATTAGTGACTTTGGATTCAAACGTTCAAGTGAAATATAGACCAGCCACAGCTTAGTAGCAGTACTGACCAGTTACAATACATTTTCTATGGGACGCAAACACAAATATCATACTGATGAAGAAAGGCGAGAAGCCACTCGACTTTCCTGTGCCAAGTACTACACGCTGTGAGCCCCTTCTGCCTCACCCTGCTCACTCAAATGTTTTATTTGTTGCAGGCACCGAGACATGATCAGTCAAAAAATGAAGATGAAATACCGTGCGCGTCATAGGTGATCTATTTTTCTATTCTACTTTCTCAGCATTAATGAATGGGTGTTAGCTCCAGCACTCAAAGCGAGTCCAAGCCCTCAAAGTTGGCCGATACTTTGATAGTGGATGCACCGTGAGTCAAGTTATCTTTGGTGACATCATGCACTCACTTTGATCCTAGCTTGTCTGAAAGAGGGTACTGCCAGTGTGCAGCCGAGCAGTTTGTTGCAACCCTTGCACGTTCTCTCAATGCTGCAGAACCAAACTCGTGAGTAGTATACCTGTCCTCAATAATCTCGAGCCATTCACCCCTGAGCCTCATTTTTAGTGTTCAAATAGCAGAGCACATGCTGCACAACCTTGTGCAGGGCTCATCCAAAGCTTACATGGAGCATATCTATTTACGGGTCATCAACAGCGCCGACAACGACAAGTACTTGCAGCCACTCAAGCGCTCACTGCAAGCTGCAGAGTCGATCAAGTTCCATGCTCGACAAGCTGAGGCCGATGTCCTCCAAAAGGAAGGCGTTGGACCATGCTTCCGCCAAGCTGAGCAGATATCTCGCCAAGTTCAGAGTCTCATTAGGCACCTGGAAGACATCTACGGTCAGACGATGGGCGGTGCTTCAGACTTAGCTATGGAGCACACCAGAGGAACTCTAATGTATCAAACTTCTGCTGATATTTTTTCAGATTAGGTAGCCAGCTTACTTCTTATGCAGAGTTACAATAGATTATGACTTCGTCAGAAGAACAAGGATGCAGAGCTCGAGCCGGCTAGTTGAGTCGTTGGTGTGCGAGGAGCGGTATCCGACAATAAATCACAACTTCTTGATAGGTTAGCAAAGGGTATGAATCAAACAATTATAGCCAAGAAATCGAATTCATTGAGATCAGACTCATGGACAGGCAACGGCATTACAAGAAAGGATGTCAACTATTGATAAAATTGGTTCTA
The DNA here is from genome assembly GCA_000827475.1 of Paxillus involutus ATCC 200175. Lineage (NCBI taxonomy): Eukaryota > Fungi > Basidiomycota > Agaricomycetes > Boletales > Paxillaceae > Paxillus > Paxillus involutus. The sequence continues at coordinate 7,681 of KN819420.1, forward strand.
CCCAGCTCTTACAACACCTGAGCTTTGCCCAACTTGATTGCGATCAGCATACGCTCCACGCCATCATGGACTGACAGAGTTCTGGAATAAGCAGCCATACTGACTCCAAGGACATAAGGTGAAGTCCTCTGCCTGGAATTGTGACTAGGATTAATTGTTTGGTGAATCATACCAAGAAGATAGACGTACCAAGTCGACAGAACACCAATACGAGTTCCCCTCATAACGAGATAGAAGGGACCAACAGCCTGAGGATCAGGGATGTCGAAGATGAAGTCCCCGAAAATGTGCTGCCAGCGAACCTCGCCATTGGGCAAGGTGAGGGTATGTGTATGTAGTCCTGGAAACCCCACAGGGACCTCGTCAGCATCAACGGAAAGAGGGATTGTGGATGTGGCAGCAGATGCTGTGACCACATCCGGGGTGTGCGGCACCACAACCAGGGGGTCCATGGAGGACATGGGTGACGCCTTGGAGGGTGATGCCTTGGACACGGGTGACGCCTTGGGCACAGGTGACACGGGTGAGGTCATGGTGGGCAGGTGCTGTGAGGCTGTAGTAGGTACAATAGGATGTAAAGAGGGGGGAGGTCCGTCATCTGCTTCGCCGGAATCATGAACACTGTGGAAGATTTGACTGATGGTGGCTTGGGCAGTTGCCGGAGTTAGAGAAACACCCACAAGCAAGTCAGTGCACTTGGAGGCTCACCAAGAATCAGTTATAAGGTCTTTGGTGGACAGTTCCCCCCAGTCAACTTGAATATTTCACAATGACACCGCCATCTTCCAACAACCCGTTGTAGGGAACTCACATCCCCTACGGCCACAAACGTCCTTCACCCGCAGATCTGATGTCCTAACAACACCTCTCAAAGCTACCACCAGTCCCCTCGACCTTCCAGCCGCCATCCATACTGTCCAACGCATCATCCGTCGAATCCGCTCTCACCCGCGTCCTACTAGCAGCGGAACCCGCCCATCCATACACCATCCCTGCCCTACGACCATCCGGATCCGTCCTTGTCCATCCCAATACGTTGGTAAGTCTTGGCTGCGAGTCCCCTTATCCGTGTATGTACTCTCTTCGTTCGCTATGGACCTTATACCGTTATCCGCCCCGTATGGGGAGTTACCCTTTATGTTTTGACTTTGTTTGACGCAGTCACGGGTATGCCCGGACTATAAAAGTCTGTACTTAGTCTCCTTGAATCTTATCTTCTGTCACCACGCACTTAAGGTCCAAGCATAAGTAACAACGACGACAACGAATCCGCTACAACGCAATCCGCTTCCCCATCCACTACTCACTATCCGCTCGTTCACAACGGAACGGGTTCGGGTTCCAGCTATCTTCTAACCCGCCATCATTCAGACCAATGGACTCGCCCTTCCAGGGTTCCGCTCCCCAGTGAATCCCTTTAGGGTCGAACTTATCGCACCCTTCTTTTCTATTCTTTCCTCTGTCCTAACCACTTAACACCTGGGAAGGACTTAGTTACATTCACCGTCATCCAAGGGCGCTGTGCTGGAAGACGAGGGTGTCCATGCCAATATACTTTGTGCGTAAACTACTCTCCCCCTTGTCACAATGTTCACCCGTTGAACAGAAACCCTTCGAGGAAGGATAGAAGACTCACCATATCTGAGTCTCACATCCCAGATGGAAGGAGGACTCTGATATTAGGTCTTGAGGAGCATGAGGTTCTTGATGCCTACGCAATAACAAATAAATCAGAATGTAAGGCTTCCGCAATTGGGCGGCATGTGGTTTGAGAAGACTTGACAAAATAGGCAATCATGCTGCTTCACACTTCTATTGATCCTTGCCAACCAGGACCACACCTGCAAGAGGCCTCAGGCCTCAGCTCTCTACATTTGCTTGCCAAAATGGATTTGCCAACCTCAAGAATTTGCTTCACATATGGCTACTGCACACCGCATCACAGCGTACGCCTCAGCATTCCTCGCCCTCTACCTCCCAGCTTCTCAGTGGATGGATTCACCAACTCTGTGTGTAGCCATCTCTCTATCGGGGAAATGACTCACCTTTCTTGACGTGGTTAGGGTTGCTGGGCATCATGCATCATGCATCATGGGTCACCGGTATGCCCAATTTTCGATGTTTCTCACCCAATGTCGCAAGTACCCCCTGCAGCCCCCAAGCCCTTGGGCTCACAATCATCAATGTCTGCTCAGCCAAGTCCATCTACCGGTATGTTATTCATACTTGTGGCATGTTTTCTAATTCTAATGTGACAAACTGTTCAAGACACACACAAAGTCAGCATGACGGGCCAACGAGCACACTGAAGCCGTAAGAAGAAAGCAACCACCATGAAGATGCATACTCGGGACACCATAATGTTTGCCCACAGTCCAGCTCTTCATCACTCCAAGTTCGTATCAAGCTCCTCGGGGACAACCACATACAGCAAGAAGTTCATGTCTCGAAATGGCAGCGGCACTCTTGATTCCCGACAGCCCAATATTCTTCCAGATAACCCTCCCGCAATCATCCCTGAGATAGTGGATTCCCTTCCATCCGAAGTGTCTCTGGATATCCTTGACCTGCCTCACTGCAAACGAACTGCCGGGGTGTGATGATATTTCTAAGCTCATTGCTTAAAGATTACTCACAGATTCGCAGGACCATCCCCTCCTCACATGGCTCGCTAATCACTGAGATTTGTATCTACAAGAGATGCTTTGCCTCGAGGGACGGGGAGAATATGGAGAGTCCCCCAAATGTTCTATCTGCAGCGACAACCCTCTGATGTATCATTGTGAGGATTGCTATGGAATGGAGATGATTTGCTGGGATTGTGTACTCTCTGCCCACATGTGTGTCCCGCTGCACCGGTTGAAGGTAAACCCTTGTTTTGTTGGCATGGAGAGGTGGACTCACTTTTATCAGTATTGGAATGGTACTTTTTACGAATCTGTAACCCTGAAAGCGCTCGGCCTGTGAGTTCAACTTGGACATCCCCCCGGTCAAAAATGTGGCAATCCTAAACAAGCGTTCAATGACGACTTCACAGTCATAGATAGTCACGGAATTCACAGCATGTCACTCGACTTCTGTGACTGTGAAACAGCGAAAGGCCTCATCCAGCAACTACTTCACATCAGCTGGTTTCCTTCGACAGGTGAGAATCCTCAGACCGCCGCTACTTTCCGTGTCTTGGAGCAGTATCACCTCCTGTCCTTTGAGTCCAAAGTATCAGCATATGAATTTTACCATTCATTGGCTCGGTGAGCAAACAATGCCGGTCTCCATGAGCCGAAGGTACATTTTTTCTATGTATAAACTGTTATGATGTTGACTCCTTTCAGGATCGCTACGAGTCGTTCATGAGGATGGTTCGTGAATGGTGCCATCTGAAAATGCTGAAACGCAGTGGCCGTGGTCATGATTCGGCTGGAGCTGCAGCCACTACAAAGGGCAGCTGTGCAGTTCTTTGTCCGGCTTGTCCTCAGCCCGGAAAGAATCTACCTTCGGACTGGAAAGAAGCACCATCCGAAAACAAGTGAGTTTATGACTGGTGCTTCACAATGTGATGGGCTGATGGGGCCTTGTAAAGGTGGCTGTATGAGATGTTTATAGCAATCGACGCAAATTTCCGCCTCAAACGAAAGATGGTCTCTGACGATGACAGCGATCCTAGCCTCAGTCGGGGTTGGGGTTACTTCGTCAAGGAGGGACCCTATAAAGAATTTATCAAAGAGATGGCTGACATCGTCCAAGAGGTGCACTTCGTTTAGCCCGATCTCCTTTTGTGTGATCTGACATCGATTTCTTTCTCTAGAAAAGTACATGTTCCAGCCACAGTGCTGTCAATATGGCCAACACAAAGTCCAACCATGGTCTTGCAGCCACCGGCGTCAGGACGATCGACTGCACATGTCATAATATGAAGTTAGCCAACAGTGTCGGTGATCTACAAAAGGGAGAAAAGTGAGTCACTGTGTTTCATCATCTCCATTTCCTTACCAACTGGTTTTAGATACATGAATATGGACTACCTCCTCTTTTCTGCCCTGTGTGGTTCAACATACAAGTCGCTCAACATTTCGTACAATATCGCATGTCAGTGGCATAAGAACCTGTGGGATCGGATGTCTGCATTCCCCCTCTCAATGCAGCTGCAGGTTGTTGATATGACCATTCGCTTTTTCGTACTGAAGTTCCACCTCCCCGCCCATGTTGCGAAATGCCACACTGTATTTTCATTCAACTTTCTACCGGGGGTTGGTCGCACGGACGGTGAAGCACCAGAAAGGGGATGGGCTAATATTAATCTGGTGGCATCCAGCACCAAGGAGATGGGTCCAGGCGTGTGTTGTGACACATTGGACGACCACTTTGGAGATTGGAACTGGAAAAAGGTAACTGTCTTAGGTATGAGAATGCAATGAATCAAAGTGCTGTATATTAATGTGGTTGTATAGGAGATGCATTGCTACGCAAGATGAAAGACGCGCTGCTGGAGAGGGGGGATCACCTTGCTGGTCTAGAGGAACTCGAGGATGTCCTGGCAGAAGACAAGCCGGAGGCGCTTGGGTCATGGAAGAAGGAGGTTGAAGCCTGGGAGATTGACACCTCCCAACCAAACCCTTTTGAACCGAAGATTGAAAGTAAGTATATCATTCCTCATTCCTCACAGTCAAATACCAATTCTCGGAAGCAATGACACAGGCTTCCGTCCAGCTTCAACTAGTTAAGGAGGATGCAGAAGCACTAAAGGCTGGAGAGCAGACCGTCTTACACAACAATGTCTCTGGCAGTGTGCTGATCGCTGCTGGGCTAGATTTAGAGGAGCAACAGTAAGTTGTCCCTGCCTCCTAAGTTTACCCTTGCTAATGTGACATGTCTCAGGCGTTGTTTATCCATCAAAAAGGCGTCACTAGGGATGCATACTACAGATCGCCAGGAGGGGACCGACCTTCAAAAATCAATCTCACTCCAACAATGGATTGATGCATGGGTAAAAATACAACTTCTCTACATGCCAAGCGTTGGTGTGGTCCGCGAAGGCTTAAATCCTACCACCGATAGACCCAACAAATATCCCCTATGCCTGCCATCCGCTATCACTGGGTCTACCTGCAACCCTACCCTACTGGAGTACGAGTGGAAATTGCGCTTCGCTCAGGCTCACAATGCTCTTCACTCCCTCCGTCAAGCCCTATGCTGCTGTTTGTGTCTACTCAAATTCAAGGACCGCAACCTGACAGGTCAAGGTGCCAATACCCGTGCATGTGCAGCGGTTAAGGGTATCACTGCAAAAATTGATGCAGCTTCAGCCAGATACAATGCAGCACGTATGGCACTCACGGCACTCGCACCCGCTTTCAAACCCAGTGCCTGGGAATCGTTGCTCCAGGTGTTGAATCCCGACGACATTCGTTCCATGACAGACTTATTGGAGGGTGATACGGAAGGGAGAAGGAAGTTCTCATGGATTTGGAAGATCCGTGGTGTGGCCAAGGATGACTCTGACAGGGCTGGATCCCTTGACGCCATGCATATCAAGTGGTGCAAAGCTAGGGCGCATGCCCATTGGTGGCAAGAAGAAGTTGAACTTCTGAGGGAGGAAATGTGGCGAACCGAGGCTTTCTTGGAGTGGCAGGCCGACTGGTGGGATAATCGGGCTAAGCCAGAGAACATCACCACATCGGACAAGCAAACCACTGAGAGCCTGGTTGTGTATGCCAAACGACAGGCATCCCTCCGTCAATCACTCAAGGCCCGCTTTCAGGCTCAGTGGAAGTCAACGTGCACGTACTTGGATTCTATTGACAGCAGGCCGATGGAAGATGAGCTAGTGCCCCCCAGGGCGGAACTACGCCCTGATGGTGCTGCCATGGATGTTTCAACTTGCTAGGGATTTAGCATGTAATTATCATTAGGTCTACACAAATTCTATTCTGGGTTACGCATACATCAGGTAGCCTCAGCGGCATCAACACATCAAACAGCGTGCCTCGAAGCATCAGCGCATCAGATGATGTCCAAAGGGTGAGCAGCGATGCATTGATGCATCAGATGCATCAGAGAGAGCTTGAGGCTCACGGGACCAGTGGGTAGGCTGCGGGGAGTGATGCATTGATACATTGATGCATCAGGGACAGCAGTACACCGATGCATCAGAGTTAGCTCGCAGGACCAGTGGCCTACGGTGAGTGATGCATCAGAGGCTCACGAGACCGGTGAGTAGGGCGACCCCCTGTGGGGAGTGATGCATCAGGGACAGCGCGGGTCGGGTAGCGGGGGGTGATGCATCAGACATACAGGACCAGTGGGTAGGGTAGCTGGGGGTGATGCATCAGACACACAGGACCAGTGTTACTATGTACACCCTACTAGAGTCTAGGGAATGATGCACCACAGGTGCCCTACAATTGTCGTGATTGATGCATCAAGAGGACAAGATGTGGTGTGATTATATGTATAGCCTATGTGCGTATCTGCTTTTGCAGTTGTCACCGGGCTCTTTGACTCAGGACTCAAACATGCCAACATTGTGGGCGGTCCCAAAAAGCTCATAGCATCTGCAAGGTCGACGAGTAATGTTACTGTTGCACTACACTTTGCAAGTCTCCCATTGGCTGAACAAGCCTTAGCGACACCAAAGCGGGGCTTACACCGCAGGCAGGACTTTGAATAACCTGTATTGATTTGGCTATGCAATTGATCAAGCGACGAAAAGTGCAATGTGGGAGAAAGACAGGAGTATATAAGCAAAAAAATTCGAGCACAGATGATGCAATATTTGCTTGTCTTTGTACAATACACAACACAAGGAGCACACAAACAATGGGGATGGCCCTGGCCACTCAATTTCTCGGTTTTAGGTCAAGCCATGAGTCCCGGAGTGTCGTTGGGGTGTGAAGTATGTGTTGCCACTCCTCATCTTTCTAAATTGGGACAGTCATTTTGAGGTTTTCATCACAAAAACAGAGCTCGCGGCGCAGACATCGCACTTCATGAGGGAGAAGTGCACACGAAGGTATTGAACTACTCATCAAACTTTTCATTCTTATCATCAATCAATCATCGCAAAACCTCACTCCAATGTCAAGTCGTGAACTTATGCAAGCAATCTTTATATCCCTCACCACTTTCTCGTTATCTGCCTCGAAACAAAGTGTGTGTGCCTTCTGCAGACTTTTCATCAAACTCGCATTGGATATCCCATTTACAGACCTTAATTTCAAGCTTATGCCCTTGAGAAATATCGTGTATCAGTGCAGCTCAGTGTAGAGCAGCCGCAGCATGGCGTCAGCGCAGTGGGTTCGTGACAGACCATCACATCCTATTTCTTGCTTTTCCCGCTTTTTTCGATTGTATATATGTAACTATCATCCTCGCATTGCAAACCATCGCTCTCGTCAAACGGATTCTGAAATATATCACCGAAAGCGAAGACACCAAGCTACCGCGAGTCCAATGAATAGTACACCACATGTGATGGCAAGTGTATGCCACGGCACCGTGTGTGCTCGATCTTTAGCTATATTTTGATCTCATGCATGCTTTGTGTTCTGCTTAATCTGTAGCACTCATGAGCAGAAATTCGGAGCAGGGCTGAAAATGAGCAATCTTACTTTTGACGACCATACTTTTATGTAGGGATGCCTGTCCTCAGGTTCGGAGGTCCCACTTGCAATACAATGTTTGGTATACTGAGATGAGTGATGCTACATAGCAGTGTCAGTTGAACATACAATGACAAAAACTCCGTGTACTCACCGCTACAACCTGTACGGCCTGGAGCTCTGTTGGTGTGAGTCTGATGTGAGCTTATGCATTGGAGAACTGTCCATGGTCAGACCTTGCCCGTGGGGGAAGACCTGTCTCAGGGCATCAGTACCTATGTTCCAGGTATATACTTCCCCATTATCACCTCCGCACACTCCTATTTGACCCCTTGCGTCCAGACAAAGTTGGCTGATGTAGTTGCGTCGCCACTGTAACTGAATTTTTCGAATGAATGTGACGCAAACAGTGGGTTGGCTGATAAACTGGTAAATTTCTATGCCATCGACAAGATTCCAGACCAGGAGCGTGCCGGAAGCATCATGATAAGCAGTGTTGCCACTATTCATGGCGTGCTATGTCAGTCATCCACAACCACGTAGACAACATATAATTCATACATGCACGTTTTGACCTTCTGCAGCCACAAACCCACACTGCCGGTCTGGTTAGAAAGTCAGGAGACCAACGTGCGAGAAACTCACAATTCGCGTGCGTCAAGGAAGCTGACCATCAGACAATGCCCCTGCTCATAGAAGTGAGCCATGATGGGCAACACTGGTAAGCGCTTCTCCAACAATGGAGGATGGATATGGATGAGCTGTAGACGGCGTGGGGCTGACCGGCATAATTAGCAGTGAAAGATGTTTTGTGTATGAAGCACTACTGGTACCATCTGCCTTGATTACATAGACAGCTATTCTCCCCATGCCTGTGACTGCAAGTACATTTTGTGCCTCGTCGGTCTTGACATGCTCAATTGCCCCATCAAAAACCATCTCCATCCAAACCCACTCGAATGAACCCTGGCAATTGAGACCTGTTGAATTACACATAGAAGAGTCAACAGTCAATGCTCACCATCTCGACATTAAAGTGCCATAACACCAGGGTGCCATTTGCACCAGCAGACAACAGATGAAATATCTTTGAGGATTTCAATTCATGCAACCATCTGACACAGACTATGGGCCCCTGCTTAGGTCGCAAGCAATGAAAAAGTGCACCTGATTTCAGACACCAAACTATGACATGTCCATTGGACGCTGCAACGTATTCGAAAACTATGGTTGGCAATAGATATGTGCAAGTGTTGGTTTGGACTCACCGCCACTGGTGAGGTAAGTGCTGTTCTCCGAAAAGGACAAGGTATTGATCAGACCTTTGTGCCCACTTAGTGTCCATTGAAGGTGACAATCTGCCATCTCTCGATGGTATTTTTAATTCGTCTTGTGGAAGGGGCATTTTTACATGGATATTGACTGTTTCACCGTGTATGGTAGATAGCAGTGTAAAACAACCAAGAAGTCAATATCGTAGTCTCAGTCATGTACATAGTCTGCCCTGTACCGCACAATACCCTAACATGTTTGTTACTGTTTCGGTGCCATACATACTAATGTATAATATTGGTCAGAGATAAATAATTGTCGGTACACCTTGTTCAGGGAGCGGAACCTCAATTCCAACTTGCAACCGCTCATATAACCGTACAACCAAGTCCAGTGCCTTGTGACGCAGAGAGTTTCGTACACCATCCAGGGAACTGTAGAACTTCATAGGCAGGGTGGAAAAGAACGTGCAGACAGCTGACCAGAAAGAGATAATCTAGTAGTCCTGGATGACATGTATGTCCTAAAGAGAATGCATAATTGTCAGTATTCAACCCTAGTAAGTCATACCATTCTGATGGTTCTGATGTTCCAGCACCGGAACCACCATTCTGGTTCTGGTTCCGAAATATTCCCACGCCCTTCCAGACTCGGAAACACCAGAACACTCAGAACACTCAGAAGTACTGTGACTTCATAAGTTCTATACACGCTTAACCTTTTAACTTTCACTTACAACATTTATCATTATGTTTCAAATGTTTCTTTCAGGTTCATTCCCATAGCATTACAGATAACATAATACGAGTATACCTCCGCCCATAGTATATATACCTTCACCCTACTCATTAGCACCTCAGTCGTTTTCGTCCATCTAGACAGCGGCTGAGGTGAGTTCACTTTTATTTAGTTTTATTCCTAGCTAATGTACTGTAGCCTTGGGCAACTCCTGCCCTCTCTATTAGATGAATTCAGTCAATAATCACTCACTCTATCGGTCATGTCCTATCATGACATGTACATTAGCCCGGAGGTGTTACATGGGGTGACACCAGAGTGTTCAACCAAGGTAATGATCAATGTTTCCTATCTCTATCACTGTAAGTGATGAGAAGTACTTAGTCGTCAAGAATGAAAGCGGTCGTCAGGAGTTGACTGAGACTCTGGGAACAGAGGTATCAGGAATGCAAGTAAGATTGTGTAGAATAAGCTAGAGTACAGATGCGTTTATCAACAGCTATATAAATGGTTCTGGGTTGTGCACAGACCAAGTAGAGGGAGAAAGGCCATTGGCCAGAATGTTATGGAAGATGGAGGAAGGCATAGCCTTCAAGGAATAAGCTGGGTAGACTTGTAGGATCTACCTAAAGGGGAAGTTGGGTTGGGCCCACCATGGCACAGTCTGGAATGAGACGGAAGGATACAGAGAGATGTAGATGTATCATAGGGGAAAAGGAGAAAAGATGGGGGGCAATAGGCATATCATAACAGGAGGTGTGCAGGATCAACGGGAATACTCACAAGGTCTACTACATATTGACCGTAGGTTAAGACAGCAACCACAAGCGGCATTGCAACCGAAACCATCACGAGTTGTTGTGATGTCTCAGATGGGAGTCTTCGGTTCAGGTGGTGTCTGAACCTCTCTGCTAGGAGCTCCATGAAATCAAAAACAGTGCAGAGCCCTACACATAAATCCCCAACAATTCAATACATCGTCCTCGCATTACGACCAGATATGGTGACTCACTGATTTTTTTGTTTGCTCGCCAAATGAGTACCCTTGTGCTTTCGGCAGTTTGGGAGGTTGCGGTAGCAATGTAAGTGAACCTTGGGTGGTTAAAGGTCTGGAAATTATGTTGGTCAGTGGGATACATCCATGAAAATGTGCTGCTCACAGCTAATGTTTGCACTACATGCCCTTGCATGGATGTCAGTACTGAGTGGTATAGACAGAGAAACTTGAAAGCACCCCCGTGTTCCAGCACCTGCAAGCACTTGCCCAAGCAGAGGTTCCAAATGCTCACAATCCCTTCTGATGAGCCGCAAGCGGCATGTTCCCCCTTGTTTATAAAGGTGACTTGCAAAGGAACATTCTTTGTCACATCAGAAGCCATCCCATACTTTAGGCACATGTGTGGATGAGATCCATTGAAACTATACAAGTCAGCTCCGTTGCATAGGTTTGAGAGTAGAACTGTTTTTTCATCTGGTGAAAGTGCCGCATGGCCACTATACGCCAATGAGAATAATGAAACTAGGGGAATCTCAGTTACTTACACCAAGCGATGTCGATGAATAGGTACAATCCGCCATAACCACGACATGTTCGTGAGGTTCCAACAGCTATGGGAAATGAATGAAAATGGTGTTTTGGCATCCAGGCAAAAGGTTGAAACAAACACTATACCATGATTGAGATATGCAACAATCAGTTGAGTCCCGTGCTCTTTAACTGCAATGGCCCATCCACAGATCCTCCGGTCAGCATGCTCGGGTGTGTTGGGAAGTTCTTGTGGAGCTGGTAGAATTTTGAAGGTTGTGTATTTCTCTTTAATGAAATGTCAGCCATGTTGCGGGGATAACTAGGCTGATCATGATACTCAACTATGGGCAACTGGCTTAGCTAAGTGAACTGCAGATCCGATAGCGAACACGATGTGGTCTGTGCATTGGTCAACGGCAATGGTAAAGATTGGAGCTTTCATTCCTGTCAGTACAGAGTTACTGGGCTCCTGGGTCTAGAGTAATGTAAGCATTCAATTATTCAGTGACATGTGGTCCACTCACATCCAGATCATCAAGAACAGCCAGAGTCCCATCAGCGCACCCGACAAAAAGGCGCGTCCTTGCCGTGTCCGAGTCCCAGGTCAAGCAGACAATGAAACTACTCATGAAGATTCGGTGCTTCAGGACACCTTTCACCAGATCCCATAGATATATAGTGCTGTCGTCCCCACCACTTGCTAGCAAGCTACCAGCTGGGGAGAATGCGAGAGTGGCAACAGATTTGGTGGGCTCTGTGAATGTATGAACATTAGTAAATGCTTGATATTCTGCCATGTCTAGAGGGAATGATGTGAAGGTGTCACAACAAAGAATTGATAGAAATTTATTTAAAGGTTTGATGGGCACTTCATATGATTAATCACGCCAGTCAAGTCCTGATATGGCAACCACACCAACTTCTAATTATTACTACAAGCACACTTTCACAACTATCAAGGGGAGTATTAGGCTTGCACATGATAGATATTGTATGCCAGTGGCAATCACACTACATTTGAAATCCGAACCCTAGGTCGATCCAAGACCATGGGTAGATATAGTAACTGGTTGACCCTCGCTATTTAAGAATTCAAACAGCCCACCAACTCGGAGGACGTGGAATCAATAGTGCTTTCGCTTTTTAGAGCGGCGGTCAGTATTTTCCCAGCGACCAGATCTCTTCCTGTATTGAGTGGGTGAGACTTGCACCAATGTCCCTGGGGAGGAGTGTGGGGTGGGAGGAGGAGAGGAGGTCGAAGTGTACAGACCACGCCCTGGCAGGCAGAATGGCTGTCTGGCCCAAACATCATTGGCAGCAGGAAGCTCACGAGCACGCAGCCCGGTGATAAGGTTCATGAAACGATCTGGGAAGAACGGTGCAGTGGGTAGTGATAAGAGAGTTGAGGTTGACGCGGTGTCTGCCACATTCAAAACGGGAAGCATGAGTGATGAGATGGATGTCGGTGCGGCATATCCCTGCCAGTGGCTTGAATCTCCCGTGCCAGAACTCACAACTGCGGGGTAAAGCGATGGCTCTACTTCCTCCACTTTGATGGCGACTTTGGGTTGACTTTCACGTGAAGGAGTGAGAGGGGGCGAGGCGTCGATACCGGGCATGCCCACATCTGTGGATGTGACATGTGGCATCTCAATGTCAATGGCTCCAGGGAAGGTGGGCCCAACATCAGCTGGGTATACGAGTTCGGCCTCCCATCGTCGTCAGCAATAGAAGGAACTGGAGTATTGATGGTGATGACAGGAGGGGTGTGGGCACCAAGATTGGGGGCAGGGGTGACACGATGACATACACAGAACTGTGTTCGTGTATGGTCATGATACACTAGTACCAACCTATATGCTTGTCCACCAGAGCAGAGCATCACTCCAAGCAGAGACACCAGGAGCGTACAGTGTATTTTCATTATAACTCCATAGCATGCAATGTGCTAGCCCTACAACTTGTACCACATATTAGTACATCCCATACACATATACCCCAGAGCAAACCGTCACTTAAAGCAGAAACGCCAAGAGCGTAGGATGTATTTCCCTTATAACTTCTTAGTATGCGACTTTCCAGCTCTATAACCTTCACCACTGGAAAGAGATCGTCATTACGCACATAACCATATTTTTCTTGGTTATTTAGGACCTCCTATTGAGTTACTACCCGACAATGTCACTTATCTAGCATTTTAATATTTTACCCTTCCATATATAGTCTTGAGGCTTACTTAAACATGATGT
>KN819420.1:27991-39543 GCA_000827475.1 Paxillus involutus ATCC 200175
TAGTCAACGCTAAGCCAGTCAAAGGAACGAAGTTAGTAGGCTGTAGACTGCGTCTAAGGAGCCCATTTCTTGTCCACAAAGTCCCTAACCCATCCCTGTTTCAAGATAGAACCCGTCTATCACCACTTTTCTAAGACTCCGTATACCGTTACGTGTCAAGGAAACCATCCATTCGTTCTCTAGCAAAGCTTTACAAGCCTTTGCTACCTGTTGAACCCAACCATCCGAGAGATATTTGTGAAGCATTTAGCAGCGCAAATACTATCACCTTGCAACGAACACCCACGTTATCAGCCTTTCGTAGTTTTAGTTTTGTTAGTTTTGTGTTGTTGTTTTAATGAACCACTGACCGTGACCTGTGGAAGATAGGATTGTCTAGGACCCAGCTGCTAGTCTCCTATTAGACTTTTCACTCATCTCCACTAAGGAAGAAGACAGCGCCCAGCTCCTGAGCCATAAACTGCTGGGAGGATGCGTGACATTGCTGTACTGAAGTCAACAGTTGATCCATCCCATTGGAGAACAACGACGTGAATGGTAGAAGACTTGGCACAAATTCATTTGTCGCTGACGCATTGGGATTTGGAGAATTCTGTGGTGGAGATGCGGTGTTAGGCTGATGAGAGATATCTTCTGAGTTGGATGGGAGGGTATGTGATGGAAATGGAGGCAGCGAAAATTTATCGTTATTGTGTTCTGTCTGGCTCTGGGCGACTGGTGGATTGACATCGATTGTTGTGGCCCTAGCCTTGCCTTTACTTTTTCCTTGCATTGAGAGGTCGCAACTCGCCCTGTGCGTTTGCTTCCCGTGTTTTGACATTGATTCTGAATGATGGAGTTGGTCAAATTATTCGCAAATTGGTCCTGTCTTCCTACCTCTGCAACAAATCTGAGTGCGCCTTGTTCTCTAGTATTGCTTCCCTAGATAACAGTCAGATACCACTTTATCTTGTAAATTTGGTTTTTACATACCAATGTAAATGAAAAAGGAAAATCATTGAGTCGACTGTTGGCAGGACTTGGTAATGTTGACGATCTATGCGCCTCGCTTGTGGGCTCTAGGGGCGAATCACAGCTCTCCGAGCCCGATGAGCCATAAGCCTGAAGCAGTGTCTGCAAAGGTGTCACATGCTTCTGGACCAAAAAAACGACCCTCGGTTAACAACATACCTGGAAAGAGGGTTGAGGTACGTCATCCAGCCAACCTGGGATAGCACTCGAGCCTGGTTGTTCCGATGAGGCTCTAGGGGTTGATTCCCAGGATGAAGAACTTGAGCAAGTGGTAAACAGGTCGCCGGGGTTGGGTGTTGGCTGGCGAGACCCGCTTGGGGTTGGCTGATGAGATGCAATTGGCGTGGATAGGTCCCATTGCAGAAACAGTGAATCTGCAACTGGTGGGCGAACCTTTGGAAAGAAACAGGCCTTAGTATATAGTATACAGAGCAGAACAACATGCTTACCGCAGTGTAGTTGTTACCTGGGATCTTCGACAGGAGTCCAGTGAGGACGCCGTAAAGGTGCTGCTGGCCGGTGGTGACCACCTCTTGAGCCTGGGTGGCCATACACACTGAGACTTGTGCAGCAACCTGCAACTTGTCGCTTTTCATTGATTTAAAATGATGGTGGCTGCGTTGCCAATCGTCATCAGGACGCCTCTTGATTTGGTGCTGCTCGGACGTTCCGGGGTTGAGCTCAAGTTCCTCAGAGGATGCCCTTGTAGAGGGCATCGAGTGTGTCTCGGGTGCTTCACTGGACATTCAGCGACTGTCAGCTATAGCAAGCCCGAGTGAACTACCTGTGTTCCAAACATGTTTGCACTCGATCCATTATATACACATGTTCCTTCACGCTGTTCAAGTCACTCACCTGTGGCTCTTTCTTTGTCTGTATCTCAATTGGCTTGTGTGCATAGACATGAATCTTGATTTTTGGGCCACACTGCCATTAAACTCTCTCAACGTGTTTCGGCCCAAAAATAGATGACATATCTACATCAATCAGTTTTGATTGTGATGATGTGAAGAGCAAAGGCAGCGATTTGGATTCTTGCAAGATTTCCAGATCTACCCTCAACAAACCCCTGTACATGTTCTTTGTCTTTCAGACAAATAAAGGTCAATGTATTTCTTCCTGCTATTCAGCATTTTCGCTCCCATTTGACACCTTAGATCTTAGAGCTCAAGTAGTCCTTGAACCCACCATGCCTTCATCTCGAACTCAGCCTCCACGTGAATGCCATAAGTCCTCACCCTATGACTCTCGTGATGCTCGCCTAGCATCCGATTCTCTCCTCCCTTCTCCTCCTGTCTCTCTGAGTCCAATGTTTGCTCCCAGTGATGGATCATTTGAATGGCCATCCTCTCGACCCTCCCTTGCCAATTTGTGTGGTGAGCTTGAATCGGCACGTCAGGTGAGGCTTTACTAGAGCTTGCGCATGTGTTATCAATGCTCAATAAGATTACTAAGGAGATGTCAAATGTATTGGCACTATTTTGCAATGAACTCAAGAAGACGTCGTGTATGGTTGGTTGGTTACTTTTCTTGCCTTGCCCCAAGCCTTACTTCTGCTTCACAGGAGGTCAACACCCTCCAAGCTCAACTCAAGAGCAACTGTAAAGTAATCAATCTTACAAATTAAGTATTCAATAATAACCTAGAATCTGCAGGATCAGGTGAAGCTGAAAGCTGAGCTTCACAAAGTTCACATAGACAAAGAAGCTGCAGTTACTGCAGAACATTCGCTCTGTGTGAGTGTCGACCAGGTCGGTATTTTCTCAGCCTGTTGAAGCGTCAACAATCATTGACGCTCTCATTTATAGTTCCGTGGAACTCAGGACTTGGCCATTTCTTGTCCCATATGCCGTTCATCCATGGACCGCCCATTTGCGTCAGTCTACGTTTTGCTGATTGCAAATGCCTTTACTAATTGCTTTGACCTTAGGCTGAGGGAATGTGGTCATTGTTTCTGTTATGGCTGTCTGCGAAGATGGTTTCATACCTGTCTAGCTCGGCAGCTAATTAATCAAAATGTGCCAGCTCGCCTGAAGGCCCCTCCCTATACTGCTGCCAATCTTCAAGAGTTATACGAGAACAACTACATCTTCATTCATTGCTACAACTGCCCACTCTGCGACATCACCGTGTATGAAAAATCTGTCGAGGCCCGTTACCTCAAAGATCTGATTGAAGTGTTGTTCACAGCATTTGGTGCCCCAGCTGACCTTGCAGAAGCGGATCCTCATTTGAACGATGCTGATATCTGGGCAGATGTCTTTCGTGATCAACTTTGAATTTGTTGTTACAGGTACTTATCTACAAAAGTCTTTTGTCAAACAGGAATTCCTTCGGGCCGTCCCTCGTTTGGTCTCCATACCACGCCATACACGTGTCCTCATTATGTTGCACATGTTCCCATTTCACACCGGCCGAGCTTTGCTCAATAATTAATCTATGCTAGTATGCCTTATCCAGTATCTCCATGTATGTTATATATCCCTAGGCCTATGATATGATTAAGAAATAAGAACTGTGGAATACCAAGCGCTCCCATGAGCTCGGACAAAGTGCTGGGGTCCTGATGAGGTGGGACTTGAGATCGGCCTTCGCCATGATTGGCACGCATGGTCTTGGGGCGAGGGCGCTGGTGCTACAAAGCTGAGTCAACAGCATATATACGCTGGGAAATCACATACCAGCTTACAATAGGGCCTGCATGCATTGCAACTCAACTCGTCGGTAAGACCACTGCATCACCAAAGAGGAGTATGAGTCGCGCTGTAGAGAACTGCAGTTCCCTACTGCCGCAGATGTCATCCATACAGGTTTCCGGCTATATACCAGCATCGCATCATGCACAGGACTGTGCGAGACCTCAGCCGGTTTTCCCACGCTATCCGGTGCTCACCCGGTACATCCTACACTATCCTACCCTCACCCGAGCCATGGGCAGCATCATCCCACCCTGCGCAGTTGCATCTCGCCCCGACTAGCATTATCGCCATTAGATCTCATGTGCATTGGCCAAACATTCTGCGCATGACCGCGCGAGACCTCGGCCGGTTTTCCCACGCTACCTGGTGCATATCCGGACCATCTTGCATCATCCTATCCGAGCCTGAGCCCATGGTTATTCCATGCGCCCACCAGTCCTGTCCACCCGAGCCTTATTTGGTATGTGTTCATTATGGTTCTGTCATGTCTTGGGAGATTCCGAGACTATATAAGGATGTAGCTAGCCTTCGTCCTGTATGAATCATTTTGTCCTGTATGAATCCTTCATCACCCAATCAACCTGCTGTTGATCTGCCCATTAGTTTCCTTCTCTGTGCGACAGCCGCGCACCCAGCGTTTCCTAAGTATCGTTAGCGTATCCAACGCACCCATCATAGGCCAGCGTCCCCTAGCATGGGGAAGCCTATATCACGACCCAGCAACATCTGTCACGACACTTCTTGCTATTCCTCGCCCATTCCTCGCCCATCTCTGCCCATCTCTGCCCATCGTCGCCCATTCCATGCCCATCAGTGCCCATCATTGCCCATTCTGTGCACATCCTTGCCCATCTGTGTGCATCCTTGCCCATCTGTGCACATCCTTGCCCATCTATGTGCATCCGTGGCCATCCGTGGCCATCCTTGCCCATCTGTGCGCATCCTTGCCCTTCCGGCCAGGTTTCCCATTCCTCACACCAGGGACACCCCTTGTGGTTTGAACTCACCTCCAGCACTTCTCAGAGTGCGCATCCCCTATGGGACGAACACATTGCACCCCTCGCACACGTCTGATCCTGTAGCCCTGTCTGGGCAGCTTGGTCGCACACAGCGCCAGTTAGTAATTAGAACACCCCAGCCTTGACTCCACCGGGAGCAGGATTATTACCGTTCCCAGGAAAGACAGCAGGGCTGATGCTAGTGGCAGCAGGGCCAGAGGAAAGTGTGATGCCGGGGAACTCTGAGATCTGAGTGCCAGTAAGTCTACCGCTCTCTGTCATGGGTCGAGATTCGAAAGGACAAGATCACATGACACGGGCAAAAATGGATCCTCCAGGAATAGATCAAGAAGATTGGCGAAAAGCAGTGCTGCTCTACAGACCGGCACGACTAGTCACTACACTTTCCTTTGTCTCAGAATGTCTTATAAACGGAAACACGTATGTTTCCTTTCCTCACCATTGCCATCAAAAGACTGACATCCATCAATGAGGGGAAAAAGGAAGGCCAAAGAATGGCATCTGAAGTTCTACTGCGCAGCCAGCCATCCGTATCGACCTTATAGACGTGTGGAACTTGATGTGAGTATTACAACCTCACAAAGCCAAGCCACCAATTGCCTCAAATCTTTTGTTTGACAGGCAACCCCAGTACACAGGCAAGCCTTTCCATTCTACTGACGATTATACGCGAAAGATATTAGTACAGTGAGCAAAGATTTAGATGTCGACGTGAGTCTTTTGGGTTTCATCGTGGGTCGTGCCTCACATTCTTCCTTAGGTGATTCCTATTCACCGACAATGGTTCGAATGGTTGGAATCAGAGGAACATATGGATGCTAAGGGTGTTAGCCTAGGCCCTGCAGAGACCCATGGGCACACACAGTGTGAGAACAGTGAAGCTCCTGACAGTTCCATTGCTCACATTCACTCTGCAGCTGCCAAGGTCCACATTGGACGAGATGAGACAGCTGAAGCTGAAGATATAGACAGCGGCGGGCCCATGTATGTACTTCATTATTGGTTCACATAGACCCCGCAGTGACCAACAGACACACACGTGAGAACAGCGAGCTTCCTGATACTTCCATTGCCCGTGTTCATTCCACAGCTGCCGAGGCCCATGTTGGACAAGATGAGAGGGCGGAAGCCAAAGTAGACGGGGGCCAGGTATGTACTTCATGGCCTGTACAACTCATTGATCCTCACTGTGTACAATATAGCATTGGGCCCACTTGCATAGATGGCTTGCCGCTACATCAGGAACACAAGATTCAAAACATTGAGGCTATGATGGGATGGTTTGCCTCACAGAGCGATGAGTTGCTCTTAGCGCCTCCAACAGGTCTGCACCCATTGGAGGGTGACATCTACATCCATCGACACAGCGACGAGGACTCACAGATTTGGCTCATGGTAAATGGCGAATGGCAAGGTGGTATCAGAGATGGCCACCACCACCCAACATTATTGGATCATTGACTTTACATGCGCAGCGGCTCTGAGCCCATGTGGGTCACCAGAAAAACTCGTGCAACATACCAAGGATGTTTTTGAAGCAAACGGTAATGGTATGTTGCTAACTTTTTTCATATGTATTGACTTCTCTCAACCATTGAAGGACAGTACTTGACGATAAGTGATATGAGATACACTACTAAGTACTGGTGTCCCTTAGCTTAAAATATACATCGGTTGTCAGACCCGATTTTGTCCGAAACATCACTAATGATTGCCGAGCTCAGGCTGTTCCAAGAACTGAACTGCTGATCCTGCAACACCAGTCCGAAAAACCGATCTTCTCCTTACTGCAGATGGAACATCAGCATAAACGATGGTGCATCTGCGAGATTTACAACTGCGTAAATGGGAAGGATGAAGATCCCAATACCCACCATTGCATCTGAGGACGACTCCTTCCTCCTTCCACCGTGGCACAGCACCA
The DNA here is from genome assembly GCA_000827475.1 of Paxillus involutus ATCC 200175. Classification (NCBI taxonomy): domain Eukaryota; kingdom Fungi; phylum Basidiomycota; class Agaricomycetes; order Boletales; family Paxillaceae; genus Paxillus; species Paxillus involutus. Next base: position 34,645 of record KN819420.1, read on the forward strand.
TCAAGACGACAAGATATGGCGGGCTGGCCAGAAAAACAGAGATTTGGAGTCAGCATTTCTTGCAACCATACTCCCCTCAAGCAACAGTGAAGGTAATGATGTTGTCAGTGCCCGGGTGGATTGCAGCGAGGCACTGAATCACAGCTATGAAGGTAAGAGCTTGATTCTTCGTGATTCAGCAAGAAATTCCAATGGCCCTACAGGTACAAAGCCCAGTGTGCCAGACGAGCATGACACCCACAGTAAGAGGCCAATACCAGCAATCCGAGGGGAACCTCATTACTTATCCCCTAGTGTCTGAAAGTCAAGATGTGCATGATACCAAGAGTAAGAGCCAATACCCGCGATCTGAGGCAACACTCATTATTCATCCCTAGAATCTGAAAGTCGAGAGATTGCATTGCAAATGCTGGGTCAATACACAGAACTATTCAAATCACAAAGAGCGACGTTCCCTGGAATCCCACCAATCGGGTTGGCATTCCAAGAAGAGAAATTAGAGAACCCAGACTCTCCCCCTCTGCTTGATCCAAATGCTTCCCGCCCCTTTGTCCTGTACCAGCAATCCATCGGGAAAATTCTGGAGCTTGTGGATGCTATCCTAGGTGAGGGAAGCACTGAAATTTGACAAGCCAGGAAAACATTGGTGCTCGACGTCCAGGAGCACCTTGGATGCCTTGACCGGTTGGTTAAACAAGAATGGCTTCGACATCGACTTGAAACTTCTCCTTTACCAATGGAACTTGAAGCAATGATACACGTGTAATTCAAACAGGTGAGCGCATACCTCAAATGTTCCATTCCTCTTCCTGACCGCTTTGCAGTTCATCATTATATGGCTATGGAAGCCCTTGGCTACATTGCCTTCCTGCTCCTGGTCAGCATCCTTATTGCCAGTGCCTTGCACATGCTCGGTAACACTCCTCGAAACCATGCAAATTTCGTTCTCGTGGCCTTGCGTATCCTGATTGTCACAACAGTGATGAAGTTCCTCGGCTTGCTGGGGGAGGTGGCTGGTCAAGACATAGTCAGAGCGCAGTTTGAAGCACTGGCTTCGAGTTGACCTGAGGATATCTGAACTACGATGAGTATCTTCAAACTTGACCCCACGCTACTACAGTATATGTGCTGCACATCGTGTTACAGTCTTTATGGGCCATTTGATGAACATCAAGCAAGTTATCATGATGTCTCGGAGTTCTGCACATTTTGAGAGACCCCCACCAGCAATCCCTGTGGTGTACGGCTTCTACAACAGCATGGTAAAGAATGGCGACCCATCTCCTGATATCTGTACCAGCCTCTGACATCGTGGCTCGGTTGTTTTCTTTCGCAGGCTGACATCGTAACCTCATTACGCAGGACTCTCAGTCCCAACACGAGCCGGATGTTCAACATCTGGGACAGGGAGGCTCTGCGTTCCTTCAAGGGCCCAGATGGACGGCCCTTTCTTGATGTCCCATTCAAAACCTCAGAGCTTCATCTCATCTTCAGCCTGTTCATCAACTGGTTTAACCCATATGGGAACAAGCAGGCTGGGAAGCGCGCATCAGTTGGTGTCATCTACATGGTCTGTCACAACCTCCTGATCCACCTTCGCTATAGCCTCGAAAATGTCTATCTCATTGGCATCATCCCTGGTCTGAATGAACCTTCCCTTCACCATATTAACCATCTCCTGCACCCTCTCATTGACAATCTCCTTAGATGCTGGGCTCCTGGGGTGCAGATGATGTGCATGGCGCTGAACGCATTCAGATGTCTGGTGGGGTGTGTTGTTATCCCTCTTGTGTGCGACCTCCCTGCGATCTGGGAGGTTGCTGGATTCGCAGGGCATGGGACTCATCCAGGACGGTGTTGAAGCATGCAGGGGCATAGCAAGAGGAACTCTCTACTCACCTGTGCTGAGGGGATTACTTGCTAGTAAGCAGGTAGTGGTTGGAGTATAAGAAACATTCTATTGAGCACTATTACAGCGCTGGGTTTATATACTGGATACAAGCATGACAGGTCACTGATGTGACTGTTGATGTGACTGAGAGTCCTTATCTAACTACTTATCTAAGATAGTAACATGCTATAATGAATGCTGTACATGCTGCTATAAGCGCAAGTTCAACACTCCCCCTCGCTAAGCATCACCTAAGTGTGCACGAGCGTAGATGGCACATTTAGCTGCCATGTGTATCCTGATAAAATTCAAGGCCTAGTTGGGCTCTGAACTGTTCGAATTTGACATGTCCCCATGTCTGCAGGGTTAGCTGCTCCATCGATAAAGTATATCTTGACCTTCTTCTGGGAGATTACTTCGCGTACATAGTGGTAACGGATGTCGATGTGTTTGGAGTGCTTTTCTGTGATAGGTTTTGTAGCCATAAAGATGGATCCCTGATTATCACCACAGATTGGGATAGGTTTGAGGTTGTAGCCAAGCTCACTTAATAAGGAGCGTATCCAGACTACTTGGCAACTGCAATCACTGAGTGCCATGTATTCAGCCTCTGTTGAGGAAAGAGCAACTGTCTTTTGGGCGTGAGATGCCCAGCTGAATATGCCATCTGCAATTTTCAGGAAGTATCCTGTTTGCGATCGGCGGGAAGTGGGGTCAGATGCCCAGTCTGAGTCTGTGCAAGCCATAAGGCCAAGACCAGATCCACCATTGAACACAAGGGAGTAATTCTTGGTCCCAATGAGATAGCAGCAGATATGTAGCGCTTTATTGAGGTGGTCTTCTGAGGGCTGGCTGCATGCCTAGAAATCATGGTCACAGCATATGCAATGTCTGGACGAGTTCCAAGCATAATGTAGAGCAAGGAGCCAATGTCGGTTTGGAAACAACTGCGCAATTTAGGATCTGCAGCAGATTCATTAGGCAAAGCATAGTAGCCTTGGGAAGAGGAGTGGGTGCAGATTTCGCATTCTGCATACCGCATCTTTCGAGGACGGTTTCCAGATAAGCGCATTGGTCTAAATAGATCTTGCTGCCTTTGTGCTGAATGCACATGCGAAGGAATTCCTTGGGAACTCCAAGATCTCTGCATTCCCATTCCTTCATGAACATAGCCTTGATTTCATCAACTATGGCTTTGTTAGGGCCACAGAAGAGGGTGTCATCTACATAGATGATGGCTATGACAACATTGGAGCCTTTCTTCTTGTAGAGAAATATCCCAGCATCAGACTTTAGGTGTTCAAAGCCTAGTTCTCCCATGGAATCATTGAGGGTTTTCCACCAGGCTAAACCAGCCTGCTTCAAGCCATAGAGGGCACATAATAAACAGAGCACTTTATGCTCTTGCCCTTTTTCGGCGAAGCCTTCAGGTTGTTCCATGTAGATCTCTTCGTCGAGCTTGCCATACAAGTAGGCGCTACGGACATTGAGGCCGGAGATATACCAGTTCTCTGGTGCAGCTAGTGCAAGCATTAAGCGCACTGTTTTGAAGTGCACAACTGGAGAGAATATTTGCTTGAAATCAATCCCTTCGACTTGGGAGAAGCCTTTGGCGACTAGCCTGGCTTTCTTGCAACCATCAGTTTTGTGGTCGAATACCCATCGATTTTTAATGACCTTGCGATGGGAAGGTCGGTCTACTAGGTCATATACACGGCGCTTCTTGAGTATATCAAGTTCTTCTTGACAAGCTGCCTTCCATTGAGAACATTCAGCAGCAGATAGGCGATCGATATCTCTATAGAACCATTCTCTAGGCAGCTTTTCAGCGCTAGAGGCATAAGGAATGGCTTTCAATAATAGAAAGCTGGTAAGTGTTTCTCCCCCTTCACGACATATCTGTTCCACATCTAGTTCACTTTCCCCTTGGGGCGGAGGTGGTGGTGCAGTTGTGTCGGGAACGTGACCAGGAGGGTCTTGGCGCTGTGAGCTGCCTGACCCCTCAACCATTTTCTTCAAAGTACGAGGATTTTCCACATCTCTGAACTGATCAACGGGGTGTCAGTTTTTTCCATAGATATTTCCAGGGCACTTAGGAGTGTATCTTTCGCGCTGAGAGCGGCAAGGACCTGGGGGAATCTGAGAAGGACATGGTGCTCTAGGAGGGGTCCTAGGGTCTGGTACTGGAGAGGGTACACGAGGAGGTGTAGGAGGAGGTGGAGGTGGAGCACGAGGTCCATCATCCTTATCCTTATCTCGGTGGTATGAGCCAACAATATCATCAATCATGTCATCACCAAGATCTTCGCCAGTCGCATCTGGAGGAGCGGACAGGCGGGGTTGCTTTTCATGATGTGGCTGACTCTTTGGGGCAGAGCAGCGTGGAAAAGATCTCTCATCAAAGAGAGCATGTGCAGAAGTGAATAGTACATTGTTTGGGGAGCACATAAACAAATAGTTACGCTCATTGCCAGGGGCAGACCCAAGATAAACCATGAGCTCAGATTTGGCCGCCAGTTTATTGGCGCGCATGTCCGCATCCAAAGATACAGAAGTGACTGATATTGGGTTGTTTTCTGTTCAGGAGCTCAAAAGTGGTTTGCCAGTTAAGGCAGTCCATAGGTGATCTGTTGTAGACATGAGTTGCCTGTTGGGTAGCAAATTCCCACCAAGATTGAGATATGCAAGCCTCATGGCGCATTGCCTCTGCTTTGTCCATAAGAGTGCGCATTGTCTTCTTCCTTAGTGGAGATGAGTGAAAAGTCTAATAGGAGACTAGCAGCTGGGTCCTAGACAATCCTATCTTCCACAGGTCACGGTCAGTGGTTTGTTAAAACAACAACACAAAACTAACAAAAACTAAAACTACGAAAGGCTGATAACGTGGGTGTTCATTGCAAGGTGATGGTATTTGCGCTGCTAAATGCTTCACAAATATCTCTCGGATGGTTGGGTTCAACAGGTAGCAAAGGCTTGTAAAGCTTTGCTAGAGAACGAATGGATGGTTT
>KN819420.1:39741-50967 GCA_000827475.1 Paxillus involutus ATCC 200175
GACTGGCTTAGCGTTGACTATCGAACTGCTTGACCTATAGCACTCTCTGGCTAATATTGGGTCACTGAGCAGCTAGTACTAGCGATTACAGTGCTTAGGTGTTATGAAGCGCTTAGTAGCTTAGTTCAGGTTGATTAGGACTCGCAGGGACTAACAGTATAGAACCCTAGCTTAGTTCTTAGTTGCACTTAGAGGGGGACTTGCGAAGTCACACTCAGACAGGGATAATTTATAGTATAACTGGGGAATATTATTTTTCAACTGCCAAATTGGTACCCTTTATATACTACTTGGAGGTGGCTATGCTGCCTAATCCGGTCAGGGGTATAATTTGGCTATATCTAGCTATGTACCTTGATAAAACCATTTAAAGGTGCTCTGGTACCTTCATAATACTACTTAGAGGCGTGCTGTGTGGTACTGGGGCAGGCTGTGCTTCCTCATAGGACAGTGCCAAGCCTTTGCTGAGTAATGCCGAGCAGGTTGAGTCAGAGTGAGTCAGAGTGAGTCAGAGTGAGTCAGATAATGACAGGTGGCTGTTCGGCAGCTGTCAGCTGTCAGAACTGTCATTCTGGACAGGCACATCTGTCAGATGTCAGGTCCCTGTGGCTGTGAAGGGCCTGTCAATGTTGACATCATGTCTAAGTAAGCCTCAAGACTATATATGAAAGGGTAAAATATTTAAATGCTAGATAAGTGACATTGTCAGGTAGTAACTCAATAGGAGGTCCTAAATAACCAAGAAAAATATGGTTATGTGCGTAATGACGATCTCTTTCCAGGGGTGAAGGTTATAGAGCTGGAAAGTCACATACTACGAAGTAATAAGGGAAATACATCCTACGCTCTTGGCGTTTCCGCTTTAAGTGACAGTTTGCTCTGGGGTATATGTGTATGGGATGTACTAATATGTGGTACAAGTTCTAGGGCTAGCACATTGCATGCTATGGAGTTATGATGAAAATACACTGTACGCTCCTGGTGTTTCCGCTTGGAGTGATTCTCTGCTCTGGTGTACAAGCATATAGGGTGGTACTAGTGTATCATGACCATACATGAACACAGTTCTGTGTATGTCACTGCATTACCATATCATCCCACATTACCGCATCATCCCCCCTTCCACATCATCCCGCATTACCACATCATCCCACATTACTGCATCATCCCCCCCTCCCCCTGCATCATCCCACATTACTACATTATCCTGCATTACCACATTATCCCCTCCCCCGCATCATCACCCCCTTCCCACATTATCCTGCATTACCACATCATCCCACATTACCACATCATTTTCCTCCCCCCACATCATCACCCCCTCCGCTACATTATCCCCCCTTCCGCCACATCATTCCCCTTCCACCACATCATTCCCCTTCTGCCACATCATTACCCCCTCCCTCTCTGAGTCCCCTCCCCCTCCCCCTCCCTAGGGAACACCAGTTCCCTACACCGTACTTGTTAACCATAAGATACAAGGATATGCACTTATGAGGCCGGATTTCACTCATGTAGACTGTTTGAGGAGGAGGAGGTAATCATATAAAAGTGTACCCAAAGTGTAGTATATACATACATACAAGTGTAGGGACTTGTAAGTTTCAACGTATAATCAGTGAATAATGGGTTATATACAGCTTATGATTAGTGATAATAAGTATGGATATATGAGTCCAAAGTCTTGCATGTTGTCCAATTTATATGGTTAAGCATAAGGGTGTATGGTTTACACCATGGTGGGATACCAAGTATACTATAGCATAACAATAAGTATTACATTAGGATTAGAATTAGAATTAGTAGTGTACTTAAGGTATAATAATAAATGTAGGATTAGGATTGAATAAGAATAAATGGTAATTCAATCAAGGGGCTACCAGAGATAGAATTTTCAACTTCGACTCCTCTAGTTAGCCTTATTTGTGTACTTCTGGGGTCCCAATTTTAACTTTTCAGCTATCTTTTGAGAAATGGCATTTGGCAGCACATAGTATTGAACAAATAGGATAGTATAGTGTCTGTGACCGACATTCAACGCTAGTCGAGGATACTTTCATTTGTAAATGAGCGGGCAGCCTGAGTCCGTTCATGATCACCTATACTCCACCATAGCCCATTACTAAATATGGTAACAGCGCCTCGGCAAAAAGTTGTACTAGCACTGGGTAGCCGACCTCGGACTGCGTGGTTTCTGCATGAACGCATGTCATGGTCTTCGAGCCCAGTCGCTGACTACAACACCCTACGTGACAGGATTTTCAGTAATATCTGGACCTCTGATGATGATTGCTTTTCAGAACATGACTTCGAAACTCATGGGGATACAGTGGTTTCCAATTACACCGGGTCCGACCACACGGACACCCAGATATCTCAGCACAATCCTGCTCCGCTCCCTGCGGAGATTGTTGAAGAGTTCATTGTAGATGAACTCACCCCAGACAAGGCTGAAAGTCAGGTCACAACTAACTCTGAGTGGAGCACCGGGACAGATGCCAGTGGCTTCTGGGAGGATGGGCTTGACGGAGGACACTGGCAGCCTGGACAGGTTGATGAACACGATGGAGGGCCCGGAGAGGACACAGAACTCACCTCTACGAGTTCTGAACACCTTTCAAACATTGAGATTCGTGTCAATGCAAAGGGGCAGCAGGAAGCTTACTGCGCTCTATGTGAAGAATGGGTTAGCCTTGGTCGGAGCAAGCACTCGCTATATGTGTATTATACACACACTGGTTCAAAGGTCTGTCAGAAGGCAGGAGCACAGAAAAAGAAGGAAACTGTGATAATGGAGGAAGCTCACCTTCGTCAACAGCTATTCACGTCAGTCTCTCAATCTCCTCGCTGTCCTTTGCCATCAATCCGGACCAACTCTGAGTCATTCACACTTGATGGTACCAAAGCATTTGCACGTCCCTCGTCGTTCCATATCCCGGCATCATTCTCACCACTTCAAACTACTCCCCCTATACCACAGAGCACGTTATGTCAGCCAAACCCCCAACCACTAGTAAATCATCGAGCAACGCACTCACCATCTCCTGGACTCCAAGTCAGAACATCACAAGTGACCACGTCCTGTGAGCATCATCATGAAGCTGTCCTTCTCTCCGACACTATTCCCCCTCAGTGCAAAGGAGTCCAGCTTGATGGGCCTATTGGCACAATTTTCGACACCTATCCATGGACACAGCACGAATACGGCGCAAAGAGCCTTGGTTATCACTTCTGCGCAGTGGAAAAGGATGGGAGGACGTTTCGAATCCGGTCATACAGGTGCACACAAGTGGCAGGAGAAGGAAGGGATTCGTGTCATGAGTGCTGAGGCACTCAGACAGCCAACACTCGCTTTCAGATAGAGGAACGTGCCAAAGCAGCATCGCCACATACACCTTATCAGTTTCTCACGCACCAACAACTTCGTGAGCTCCTGCGAAATACTACAAAGGAATTGAATCACCATAAACTGACGGTGATTGTCTTTCATTAAGAGTCTATCTTGCGACATTTTTCAACTATTGTATTACAGATCCTGGGCTTGTCACGCAAACTAAGCACAATGATTCGGCGCCTCACCGACTCTAAACGCCTCATCATGGCAATTGGAAGCTGCAATTATTCTCGAGTCTCACAGCTCATCAGCGTATCACTCCAACAAGGTGCAAGCTGGCAAGCCATCGTACAGATGATTCAAGGAGTGGTTGAGAAACTCTCCCGCAGTCGTGGGTATACGGTTGAGGATTTCAATATTGCACGTTTGGTGAAGACTATTGGTGGGCCCAAACTGCATTACGCACTCCATCACGCCCTTGGAATCCCCTCCACCTCAGCTACCGAGAGGCACTTTGAGAAAAGATATTTAAAAGCCAGTACCAGAACAGTCAAGGCTACGGAAATTAACGAGAACATTTCAACCTTCTTCGGAAAGCTCCCTGCACGCCCCCAAACGTGGTCACAGTCTCTTGATGGACGAGATAGCCATCAATGAGGAGGCCTACTATGACAAGGGCCGGAATTGCATGGGAGGTCTCTGTCGTGACCATGCTAGTCTTGTCAACATCAAACTCACAGATTACAAGACAATCATGAACACATCTGAAGCTGTCCATGGTGATGACCCAGTTTGCCACTACGGCAGGGAGGCAACAGTCGGTGCTATTGCAGCATTTTCAAAAGAGAATTACACACCGCTTCCCATCCTCGTGTCCCCCACATGTAAATCTGAGAAAGCAGACCGTGCCGAGCTGCTCCTTCAGAAGGTACTTGATTACTGGTGTTGTCACCTGGAGGGCGAGGCAAAGTTTGGACCTATCTGGTGCTTTTCAACAGATGGGGACTCAACACGTCGACTTGCATGCCACTCGCTCTTCATGAAGTACAATCTTGAACCTTCCATGGAGCTGTATGAAACCCTCTTCCAGCTTCCCGGTCTTAATCTCAGGGTTGGAGCGAACCTTGTCACTATGGACTTCGACCCTAAGCATCTTGTGAAATGTGAGTGACCATGTATTAAATGTGTTTTATTTTTGATGTTCTCCAATCTCATAGGACACAGAACTCTCCTACGTTCTCCGCAAGGGATCGTCATCTGTGATGTTATCATCACACGTGAGATGTTAGCGCAATATATTTCAAAGCTGCAGATCCTCTCATCTGCCGATATCGACAATTTACTTTCACAGGGCGATGCGCAGAATGTGCCCCGTGCGGTGAAACTTCTCTGAAGCCTTGCAATGCTGCAAGTTTTGGATCCACAGACCGCAGGGTATAACCCAACAGTGTAAAATTCACGCTGCACTCTGGGTTCTTGGAATACTATGCGAGTCTCTGGTCGAACCCTTCAACCCTGCCATGTCTCTCAGAGAGCAAGTCTGCTCACTGTCAAAGTACGCTCACATGAGCTTCATGCTCTACCGACAACATACCACGTTGTTCATGCCTAATCAGTTATACGGTGATACTCAGGCGATGATCAAGAATGTCATGTTCGTTATTGCAAAGCAACAGGATCTAGACGACACCCAGTCAGTCTATATTATCCAGGACGGGGATGATCGTCTCAAGGGAGCATTTGGAAATGCACGCACCGACGATCATGACCCAAATATGGGCATCCCTCGCCTTTGTCAAAAGCTCTCCTCAGCCGCTGACCAGGGAGCTATTTTTGAGAACCATCCGACCTGGGATCATGGACACCGCCGATTAACTGGTGACAGGAAACTTGGTGCTGACCATATGAATCCAAAATCCTGGAAAGGAAATGTCATCACAGGTGATGTCTCCCTATGGACGGAATGGGGTCATGGTACCTCTGCAGCTACTACGGCCCTCAAGTGCCTCGACATACATGCTGATTTCACCACTTTATTCTCTGGCAATTCCATCGACTTGATGAAGCCATTGGGCGATGAGAAATACCCCGGTGTGTCTCAGGATGTCGACTGTAGCGCTGCTGAGCTGGAGTCGCAACCCGTTGGTCATGCCAGAGGCGTTCAAGTCTTGGGTAATTCCATGGTGGCGACTAGTTCCATGGAGGTCAATGATATTGAGGAGGTGGAAGAGGACGTTGAAGATGATGAAAATTGTGTCCTTAGTGACAACGACGGAGATGATGGGCTGGTTCAAGAGACTGCTGATGTTAGTGGAGCTGCGGAGGTTGAGGATATACCTGCGATTTCGCTTGAAGACATAATACCCGAGCCTGATACCACAGTTGGTCATGGACACGAAGACGAACGAGACTGGGTCATGTTCGAGAACAAGAAAATCCACAAGGCGTCAGTCATACGGTGCCTCTTCACGTCCGACAAAGCTAAGAAGTCACGAGAGCGCTTACTCCATGTTCATGGCTATACACAAGATTTCTCCCCACATGCCAACCTCAACTGCAACGACATCACCGGAGAACAATTTGTGGTGGGAGATCTCGCTGCAGTGCTCATTCACTGGGAGAAAACTCTTGCTGTTGGAATTTTACAGGTCACTGCCATCGAACAAAACAAGCTCCGCGTTTTGGCAGTATCTGAGGAGTCCCTTCGACTGTCAACTTGCGAGACTTTTATATCTGGCCAGGTTCTCGAGATGGCGCCTGCCGCTATTCAGAATGACACTGCAACACCATTCTCACCTGCAACTCAGCAGCTGCATCTCTGGACAGGTTCATATTGCCACTTCATGCCATTGAAGCCGAAGAAATCCAAGCTTCAGGACAGAGTTTCACGCAAGACGTTGACTATTCGTGTGCCTGGGCGCATCGTCCATCCGTTGAACCTTCACATAGAGCCGACTTCATATCTCTCCCCTTCTCAACGGCCGTCTGGTTTGATGGAGACTTGGGCCGTTTCTGGGGCGGACCTGACATCAATTGTTGATGCGCTCTGGGAGCTGACGAAGCTCAATCAGGCAACATCTTCTGTGCCAAAGTGTGGCTCTAAGACAACAGGCTTCCCATATAAGTTGTTGGATGGTTTGTTGACTTCACACAAGCTGTATAACATTGTTACTGATCAACCACTGTCACAGGGACACCCGCATTCATTGCAGAGGCCGCAACAAGAGATTTAGGCTCTGTTACTCATTCCAACAACCCGGATGAGAACATCGACTGCATGATATGCGGGAAAGACATGAAACACAAGGCGTTACGTAGCCACATGGGAGGACATATCCTCCGGGCGCAAATGGGGACTAAAGAAGGCCACCTCGTGTCGCTGGTGCGTGGTGTTAACACTGTTTGCTACCAGTCCTTCTTATCAAATCAATTAATAGGTTTCGCTGGTTGATCCCTGTGGCTTCTGTGGACAATCGGGCCATCCCGTCCGACTCGTCAAGGAGGGAAAGAAACGCACATTCCAGCCGGTGTCCGTCTGTCCACGGGCGACTGCGTTCAGTCTTGGAGCGGCAGCCAAGAGCACCAAGAACTCACCTTCAACGAATGTGCCTGTTCGTTGCACCATCTGTCCCGTGTCCGCCGGAGATTGCGCTGTTGTTTGGAAATACAACATGATGTACCATCTTGGCACAGTGCACTCAGAATGGCATCCCGCACAGCCGCTTCCCGACGACCTTGTCAAAGCAATGAACATCACACGTTTCGAGTACGAACAGCTTGGCGTCCAAATGATTTCAGTCAGCAGCCCCAGCGAAGAAGGACTTACAGAAGAACCTAGATTTGATGATGGAACATCAACGGCTATGAAACGAAAGTCCCGCAGTGGACCATCAGAACAACACCAGTCAAAACGGTTGAAGTTGATGGCGTGATCTCTCCAATCTCAGCGCAATACCCATACACTACTAGCACAAGTATATAGCATAATTTAGGTCACCGTATTCTTGTGCTCGCCTTATTGTAGTTTGACTCTAATGCTAGTGAACTGTGAAAGATGATCTCGGCCCAAGATTTGTGCTTCGACTCAGTGGATTTAAATTGGATTTACTTAACTACCACGGTAGTTCATGACGGACTTAGTATTTTTCAGCGCGACAAGTACCCTACATTACCCTATGGTATCCAATTTGTATCCAGGGTCCTACCACCTCAACTTTTCCGGGTTCGTGTTGAAAACTTTATGTTTGGTGACCCCTTGAATTCAATATACTTTTACTTTACTTTCATATATCTTGGATGATCTGGGACAGTCTGGGACAGTCTGGGGACAGTCTGGAGACAGTCTGGAGTGGGACTGAGACGGAATTTGGGCATCTGTCCAGTACTAGCCAGTTAGGTACCTTGCTGGGGGTATCTGTCAGCCTGGGGCACTGTCCAGCAGAGGGCTAGTTTCCTGATGTGCGCTGATATCCGCTCTTTCTGAGGGGTCTGTAAATGGGATATCCAATGCGAGTTCAACGAAAAGTTTGCAGAAGGCACACATGCTTTGTTTCAAGGCAGATAACGAGAAAGTGGTGAGGGATATAAAGATTGCTTGCATAAGTTCACGACTTGACATTGGAGTGAGGTTTTGTGATGATTGATTGATGATAGGAATGAAAAGTTTGATGAGTAGTTTGATACCTTCATGTGCACTTCTCCCTCGTGAAGTACGATGTCTGTGCCATGAGCTCTGTTTTTGTGATGAAAACCTCAAAATGACTGTCCCAATTTAGAAAGATGAGGAGTGGCAACGCTTACTTCACGCCCCAACGACACTCCGGGACTCATGGCTTGACCTAAAACCGAGCAATTGAGTGGCCAGGGTAGTGTTGTGGGCAGAAGTATCAGCGGTGAGTTCAGCCAGTTCTGCCGGCAAAACCCGGCAGAATCACCACTTCTGCCACTCGGCAAAACTATATGCTGCATTCACGAACTAAGGACAGGCAAGACCACTCAACAACATCAAATCCTTCATATCCCACCCGTCATCACCCTCCACACTGTGATCCACGGCAATCACTTCGTCTTCTAGTGCTTCTGGCGCCAATCCCTTATCAACTCGGCCCAGTTCTTCAAAGCTGTAATAATTCCCTTCCAAGACCTCTTTCCCATCAATGTTCTCCAGCGTCTCTCCATCTTTCTGCGCTTCGAGCGCTGCAAATTCGGTATCAACATCATCCAGAGAGATTGTCTCTGGGCCTGCAAGATCATCATCAGACAGAGCAGAGAGTGGAGGTACCCAGGTGAAGTTGTCCTTCAGATCCTTCACTACATCCAAATTGATTCCTGGCACCTCTCTTGTGTGCATGTGAGCATGATGTCGATGTGTTTGCTTTCCGGCTGCGACATTTTTGATATGCAGGTGATGACAAAGGTTTCCACGAATTTTTCCAAGTGTTTCGAATGTTTCAACTGACAAATTGCAGTGTCTTGGCGATTGTGCACTCCCGAGGTCTGAGAAAAGCCGTTCGACGTCGCCGGCATGTGGGACAATGGAAAGTATGGTAATGGCGAATGATTTTAGGGGATTGGTATCTGCACTGACAGGGAGACTCTCCCACCATACACCTCCAATGGACTCCATCTTAGTTTGATGAGGCTCGGGCAGTCGGGAGAATATTTTGAATATTTTTACATTATTTTTGGCTCCCAACTGTACAGTAATTCTCCATGATCCCTGCACAGCCTACAGGTTCTGCCAGCCTGAATCTCCAACGTTCTGCCATCTGCCAGGCACAACCAGTTCTGCCGTGCCATTTGGCAGAACCCGGCCAATCTGCCAACAACACTAGGTCAGGGCCATTCCCGTTGTTCGTGTGCTCCTTGTGTCGTGCATTGTACAAAGACAAGCAAATATCGCATCATCTGTGCTCGAAGTTTTTTGCTTATATACTCCTGTCTTTCTCCCGCATCGCACTTTTCATCGCTTGATCAATTGCATAGCCGAATCAATACAGGTTATTCAAAGTCCTGCCTGTGGTGTTAGTGGGTCAACTTCCGAACATTTATGAGCTTTTTTGCATTTTCAGATTGTTGATGTATGAACCCCAGTGAAAACCCACAATCAGCTGTAGTACGCTAGATGTTGGGAGAAATTGACACATCTGTCTGGTGTCAGCTGGTATTGCATTCAAAATTCATGTAGACTACTTTTGCTCGAGCATGCTCTATCAAACAAAGTGCATGCACATGCAGCATGTTTAACTTGCCCGTTTGAACGTGCAAACCCACCAAATTGCACAGCAAGTGCACTGCAAGCCATGCAAAGTGTGCATTGCAGACGGAACTGCACACCGCCTGCACGACACACTTTGCACGGCCCCTATGCCAGTGTGCATCCGTCTTTTCACCTCCTCCCTCCCTCTGGCAAGTTTCTAGTCCTTTGCTGTCCCCGTATCTTCGATCGAGCATGCCAAAAGTTACAGCGTACTTCTGTGACTGCCAAAAGCACGATTACCTACCCACAGAAGTCAGTCGTTCGACGTACCAAAGGCACAAGAACCAGCGAGACGAGCCGACAGCTGTCACCTGGCGTTTGCTCAGATACCTAGCTGAAGTTCCACCAGAAAACGACTTACCAGAGGATGTTGAATCTCCAGAGCAAGAACAGTTGACAGTCGACCACGAGGATTCGGATCAGCGACTTGGACGGTCCGAACCTGGAAACCAACCCGAGCTTCATCAATGCTCTCCTCGGGCACCTCCTTCTGCCCAGCCTCCACGGACTCCGAACCCACAAGCAGCTCGCGTAGAAGAGGTACCAGACGAGGAAGATCCATTCAGGGACTTGGAAGTATGTGTATGACTCAGATACGGTATGTTAATTCAATTGTTTGCTAACCTTACATTATAGCGATGGGACCAAGAGCTGCCAGCCGAGAACCAGCCTCGCACACCAGTTCCACAATGTCCCACTGCTGAAGAGGTTCCAGACGACGAGGGGCCTCATGCATCACCACCCATTGATCCGGACGAAGAAGAACTCCTCAACTCCATATATGAGAACGTTTCGCTCGACGACCTACGTCTTTCCATGGCCTTTATCACTTCCCTATCCAGTGCCTCCCTCGATGGCCCACACTCCGGACTCGATGCAGATACGCTCAAACGCCTCCGAAATCCTCCCACTTCCCAGCTCTCACTCAAAGACGACCCAGATCTCAAAGCAGCGGTTAAGCTGTACCTCAAATTATCGCATGCACAGGTCGACTACAACAGTGCCTGCGAGGTGATCATGGAATGTCTCGGTACCACCGAGTTCCCCAGCCTACATCAAGCTCAGCAAGCCGTCGAGCACCTCAGCGGTGTCTCGAGTCTTATGAATGATATGTGCATGAACACCTGCCTCGCATTCACCGGCCCCTTGGCAGCCCTCAAACACTGTCCCCAATGTGGAGAAGCACGCTACCGAGAGGACATCCTTCAGAAGTCCAAAGGCAAAAAATTCGTCCCTCGTCAACAATATCCCACCATTCCCCTTGGTCCACTATTCCAGGCGATGTCCCGAGATCCTAAGAGTGCTGACGAGATGCACCATCGAGAACGATATACCCAGAAGGTCTTCAATGAGCTTCGTGAAAACGACGGGTTTCTCAAGCAGTACAGTGATTTTCTCGATGGATCCGACTATCTCAATGCCGTCCAGGAGGGCAAGATCGCAGACAGTGACATCGTCGTGATGTTCTCTATCGACAGAGCGCAGCTTTATCAGTTCAAGGCATCCGACTGTTGGATTGCTATCTGGGTCATCTTCGACCGCTCCCCCGAGACACGTTACAAGAAAAAATATGTCCTACCCGGTTGTATCATTCCTGGTCCCAAGAAGCCCAAAAATCTCGACTCGTTCCTCT
>KN819420.1:51307-62437 GCA_000827475.1 Paxillus involutus ATCC 200175
GTTCCTCTTCCCAGGCTTCTATCATCTCGCCGCTCTTCAAAAAGAGGGCCTCAAGATCTGGGACGCCTCCAGGAACACCATCTATATCTCCCACCCATTCCTAGCACTCGGCACTGCTGACGGACCTGGCTTGGCATACTTGAATGGACTGGTAGGCCATCACGGGAAAAACGGCTGTCGTTTGTATTGTGGGCTCAAAGGACTTCATAAAGAAGGTATCGGGATATACTACCCTGCATTACAAAAGCCTGACAACTACGACGTGGCTGGGTGTGATCACGCCGACGTAGACCCGCATTCCATACAACCAGTAGACTCTGGGCTATACCTACAAAACCTCAGGTACCTCCTCCAGTCTAGAAGCGAAGCTCAGTACAAACAACGCCGTCTCGAAACCGGGATTTCCAAACTGAGTCTATTCCTCGGATTCCACCCTGATCGTATGTTTGGCGTACCTGTCTGTTTTGGCTCGGACATCATGCATCTCGTGTCCCTCAACATCCCCGATCTCTTCATCAATCTTTGGCGCGGTACAATAGAATGTGATGCAAATGATGACAAACAGACGTGGTGGTGGGCAACTCTTGTTGGCGATACCTGGAAAAGCCTGGGAAGGGACGTCGCAGAAACACGCTCTCACTTACCAGGTTCATATGATCGGCCCCCTCGCAACATCGCTGAGAAAATCAACAGTGGATACAAGGCATGGGAATTTTGGTTGTTCCTCTACGCAATCGGCCCTGCTGTTCTATACGGGCGTCTCCCTGATCAAGTATGGGAACATTACTGCAAGTTGGTGCAAGCTGTTCGCATCGTATTGCAACACACTATCACACTGGACGAAGTCAAACTCGTGGACCAGCTGTTCCTGGAGTGGGGGGATGCGTCCATGCCCCTCGCCACTATTCCAACGAGATTCTCACGAAAGGGCCGCTAATCTGTTCATCCCAGTGGACCATGGAACGTACCATCAGAAACCTGACTGAAGAAATTCGCCAACCATCAAATCCATACACGAACCTTGGCCAGCGTGCAGTTCGCCGAGCTCAGGTCAATGCATTGAAGTTGATGCTACCCGACTTGGATTGTGACGACGACGGTCTTCCGAGCACCGCCAAAGACGTGGGAGGGGGTTACGCTCTTCTCAAATTCCAAGATCGGACGGCACGTACTACAACGGTGCAAGAAGGCTGGGCAATACGTGAATACATGGAGCAGCACCACCCTAACTCTGAGTTGCACCATCGATTCTTACCTGACGGCACCATCTGTGTCATACATTGGGCCCGTATTAGACTTCCAAATGGCCAGATTGGCCGCTGTCAGTGGAAGGAAGAGCAACGTGAGGATGCCCGTAAGGCTCGTAATGTTCAGGTAAGTGTTTCTTCTTGGCTTATTCTCTTCCTAGTTCTCGTCTCATGATTTACTACTCACATAGCTCAAACTCAATGGAACAAGATGACTTGGTGAAGTGCGCTATTTCATAGAATGTCGTTTTGACGAGTCCAACTCTACAGAAGCGCTCGCCATCATTTCATTGTATTCCCTTCCCCATCCCGACCTCCTACACCGCTCGTCGCAAACTTACATCTCTTGTGTACATCAAGGGGATGCGGGTGTGGTTGCCGTCAATATCAAATCGATCGAGGCTGTTATCGCAATGATACCCGAGGTGCGGTTCGGTGAGAACCGTTTCTATATGGCTCCTCGTCCAGGGGGGGGGCAATAGCTTACTTAGATGGATACGTCGAGAACGAGCAGGAGGGGTCACAAGATTCAAACTTAAATACGTAGATTTACTTCGAATTCCATATCATTGACATTTTGATTGCCCAACAGTAATCGTGTACAGGGATAAAAATACATATGGGCTTTACTCGTACACTGTCGCACTTGTCATACAAACAATCTAGTTCTTGTCGTATTGAGCTACAGCGGTGTTGTATGCAGCTTGGGCAGGGGCGATGCGGAAGGCGGCTGACAGACGGCGTGGAGGAAACTCATTTGGATCGATTGTGACGTTGTCGAGCTTGTTGTTGGATTCGATCTCCATTCCTGTGCTGTCCTTTGGTTTTTTGGGGAGGTGTAAAACTCGAACGGGTCTTGCAACAACTTTCTTCCGGGGCCTCTGAGTCCGAGGAGTCTGGACACGAGTAGTACTAGTAGTAGTACTAGTGCGGGGGCGTAGAGAAGCTTTGCGAGGGTTGCTGATACACTGTAAGCGCTATCATTCCAGTTGAGATAATGTACTTACATCGCCTGCTCGGGTTCGACGATTGTGATGTCAGGATCACTGCCAGTGGGCGGCTCTAAGTTCTCTGATGTGGTTTGGTTGACAGGCTCGGTGTCAATCTGATCGGTGCTGTCAATCTGATCGGTGCTGTCAATCTGATTGGTGTTGTCAATCTCACTCTTCGAAGTGTTTTGTTTTGCTTTGAGACGGAGAACCAGTTTCTGATGGAAAGAAGTTGTTAACCTTTTTGATGTGCTACGGTGTGACTTACCAAAGGGCCTGGCTCACTAGGTGTGACATTGATAAAGTACGTTTTCCATGCTGGATGGAGCTCGTCGACGTCCATGATTATCACATCTCCAAGAGTGGAAACGTTGTGATTGTTGTTGATGATAGCGTCCATGTTACTTATTGTGTGGGTGGTCTAAGGAAAGTGTAGTAATAGTAATCGTAATCAAAGTGACGGGACTTGGGACAAATATTTGTCCCAAGTCTTGTCTCATGCCATTATCATGTCCGACAACGAAAATGACGATGTCCACACCTACCACACCAATAACTCAATCATTCTCCCAATGCCTGCCTTACTTCAATTGCCCTCACAAGCGACACTCGATGGAGTCAATAGAACATCCCAAAGCCCACTATACGACATGAGTTTTACGGTGAGTACAACAGCGCATATATGCTACTAAACACACTCAAACAGGTTTACTAGGAAATGTTATCATCAGGTTCTAGCAATTCCAGCAGCCATAGATGCGATTTGAGTCAATTTTCAAGCACATATAGCCATCGTTCAGACACGCACAGCACAGCCCTCCTTGAACAGCCCCACGAGCATACTTGCTCCGAGTCCACCCTCCGAGAAGAGAATATTGCGCTTCGGCAGGAGTTAAGTGACCAGAAGGACACCAACACCGCACTCCAGCTTCAAGTGGAGTGTATCGAAGCTGAGAAGAGGCTTGCTAGGTGCGCTCATTATCTATATATTTCTAATCTACGTTCATTAACTTTTAATTATATAGCAAGATGTACGAACAATTACTGGAGCGTGTCAACACGTTCGGTTCTCAGCCTGTCGGTGGTACTACCGACCCCATCGTCGCTACTTACCTGCAACCCGACACTTTCCCACTAGTCGACCTGAAGACAGTCGATATCAGGGAATTCCTGATACAGCACGGCAGTGGTGAGAGAGACTCACCTTACTGATCTTCGGAGGTGGACTCGAGAAGAGGTGTTGAGATACTCTTGTATGAGACAAGATAGAAGAGCTTGTATATGTCCCTGTGGGATCTGAGTAACTAAGAGCACTACTGTAAGTGCTATGTGGTCCTAGTATTTATACGTAAGTGCTATGTGCACGGACCATGTAATCTACCAGTTTAGTCCAGTAAACTGGTACAATGAACTACTAGATATAGTATCTGTAGAATCTCATGGAATGCTGTAGAATGTCCATGAGTAAGCTATGAGTCAATCTCGATAGCATAAGTATTACAAGTGAGATCATATGTCCTGGTCTTCGGTAACACTAGGTAACCGGCTTACATATGACCTACTTCGACACTCCTCCTTGCTGAGATGATTGCGAATAAGGATGTAGGCGAATGATCTTCCAAACGTCTTCAAACCGTTGCCATGACAGATTCTTTGTGAAGATATCTGCTGCTTGCTCTTGAGTGGGTACGAAGAAGAGTTTGACCTTCTCTTGTTCAACACACTCTCGTACATAGTGGTGATGCATGTCTACGTGTTTTGTACGATGTTCTTGTGCTGGGTTTGATGCCAAGAATAAGGAACCTTGATTATCTCCGTAGAGAGGAAATGGAGGCAGTTGGTAGCTCATCTCTTCTAGGAGTGATCGTTGCCATGTGATCTGGCGACAGGTTTCTGTAAGTGCCATATATTTGGCTTCGGTGGATGACAATGTGATAGTCTTCTGTCTCTTGGAGACCCATGATATTGGACCATCTGCAAGGAATATGATGAAACCGGTAGTGGATCTGCGTGATTCTAGATCACCAGCCCAGTCGGTGTCAGAGAAAGCAGTGAAGGATGATTTGGAATATCCATTATATGTGATCGCCATGTTTTTGGTAGACTTGAGGTATTTGACAATGTATAGAGCTTTCTGTAGATGTTCTGTGGTTGGATTCGCGCAAAACTGTGACATCTTGATTACCGCAAAAGCGATATCAGGTCTTGTTCCTAGCATGATGTATAGAAGAGATCCGATGACTGATTGGTATCGGCTCCGCATTTCAGAAGATGGATTTAAGTCATTTGGCTTCGGATTATAACCGGCTGGAAGTGGTGTTCGTGCGCCTTTGGCATCTGTAAAACCAAATCTCTTTATGACTTTATCGGCGTATTTGCATTGGTCGATAGTGATGGTTCGAGCCTTGCGATTACGTGTGATGCGTATGCCCAGATATTCTGTGGCTTCGCCGATATCGTGACATTCCCATGTCTTCATGAAGGATTTCTTCTTTTCGAGTAGAAGTTTCCTGTTTGCTCCAAGGAATAATGCGTCATCAACGTAGATGACGATTATAAGCAATTCTCCTTTGTGTTGATAAATGTATACTCCGGGATCAGATGTAGATCTGATGAAACCAAGATCTAGGAGCGATTTATGTAAAGCCTTGTTCCAGACGATTGCTGCTTGTCTGAGGCCATAGATCACGTGGAGTAACCGACAGACTTTTCTCTCTTGACCCTTTTCGACGAAACCTTCAGGTTGATCCATGTAGATTTCTTTGTCGAGTTCCCCGTATAAAAATGCTGTTTTGACATCTAGTGCTTCGATTTCCCAATCTTCTAGAGCTGCTAGTGCAAGGATAAGGCGAACGGTTTCGAACTGTGCCACAGGTGAAAAAGTTTCTTCAAAGTCTATACCGAATATCTGTGTAAAGCCTTTCGCAACAAGTCTTGATTTCTTGCGACCGTCCGATTTGACTGTATAAGTCCAGCGGCATTTCACAGTCTTTCGACCAGGTGGTAGGTCCACAAGTTTCCATACTTTGCGATTGTGGAGAGATGTTATCTCCTCCTGCATTGATTTTCTCCACATCTTCTGTTCTTCTTGAGATAGAAGCTTAACGTCACGGTATAGCTGTGGAGCTCCATTTGCGTGTAGAGCTGATGCAATTAAGTAATTAGCAGAAGGGTTTCTTGGAACATCTTCTTCATTATCATCATCAGGTGGAGTTTGAGGTTTTGGAGTTGACTCCTCCTCTTCTACAACTGGGTTCGTCAGCAGTATCTTATATTGATCTCTGACGATTGTTTCTTTCCGTTGTTCAGGAAGGATCTGGTTGTGATTGTCTTGTTTTGGTTTCGCTCGTCGTTCTTGACGATTGAGATCTCGTTCTATCTCCACTGGGCTTCTTATGCCGTAAGCATTGTCTCGTAGTCTCACTGGGAGTACGGTTGTGCGTTTTGGTCTTTGTGAAGGTGGTTCAATTGTGGGTGAATGAGGTCGTCGAAGTCTTCAAGCGGGTAATGGATTATTGGAGGGTCCAGCTACTGGTTCTTTGTCGCTATCAGGACGATTTCTTCTCAGTGTTTGGTTAGGAGGTGGTATGGGTTGATTGGGATTAGCCGGTTGTGGCTGTGGATTACCGGGGTTGATGGTGTGAAGCATGAGACCGTCGTCTTCATGTCCGTCTTCAGAATCTGTGTCTGAGCCTGATAAATCCTGATTGGAAGTTGACCGTGATTCAGCATGATGTAAGGGTAAGTTGTCGGATTTGTTCTTCTCTTCGGAACAGTTTGGATAAATGTATTCATTGAATACGGCAGTTGTTGAAATTACGACTCGTCTTTTGTTGTTTGACCAAAAGTGATATCCCTTTGTGCCAGGTTCGTATCCGATGAAGATCATCTCTTCAGATTTGGGCGTGAGCTTGTTGGCCCTATCTTCTTTCGGAATGAATACGTAGGCGAGGGTTCCAAATATTCGGAAGTATGAGATGTCCGGAATGGACTTGTTCCAGAGGGTGATCAGACATGTCCAGAGTCCTCTTCGCATAGGTTGGCGATTGTAAATGTGAAGTGCTGTTTCCACACCATCTTGCCAGAAGGTAGGTGGTAGGCATGTGTTACGATATATTGTTTGCCCCCTATCTTTTCCTTTCTCTTCCGTCTTCGTCTGTATCCTTCCGAACTCTGACTCATCATTGGTTCAACACAATTACCATCTTAAGTAACCATTCCCGTCTACCCAACTTATCCTATGGAAGGCTGTACATTCCATCTTGTTCTAGCCTATAGCGTTATGTTCTCTCCTTGGTCCGTGCACAACCACGAACTCTTTATATAGCTGTCGATTACACACATTGTACTTTAGCTTATTCTACGCCTGCAATTATAGCAAGCTTCCTCGACACTTCTGTTCCCTCTGGTCACAGACTTGGTCTCAGTCACCACAGATGACTGCTGATATTCTTGATCTACTTAGTAAAGTCCTCTACCAGGACTTGAACAGACGATTGTTACCTTAGGTTGAACACTCTAGTGTCACCCCGCGTAACAAAAGAATAAGCTCATTGATCGCTGCTACCATCGCGTAGCCCAGCACGATAACAAGACGTCGTTCCTAAAGAACACAGGAAAGAATCCCCTTGGGGACCCTGCTGAACCCTCGAACCCCTACTCCTTAGGGATCTCTACTGAACTTAGGAACAAAGGCAAGAATCACCTCGAAGAAGCGGCTGAACGCCCACCACCTTCCTCCACGCCAGACGAAGGAGATATTGAGCAGGACGACGACCTTTACAAACAAGGATTCGTCACCAGACCCTCATCCCCAATTGACGTAGAACTGACTACGCTTTTTGATCTAGATCGCCCTGACAGCGAACCTCCGATAACAGTAGAACCCATTCCATTCTACCGACAACCTTCCCCCGAACCCTTTGACATCGCCGACATGTCCGAAAGACCCACTGAACTCGAAGTTGGAACTCCTATCCACTTTGATGGAAGCCCCAATGACGCTTCCCGATGGCTACACTCTGTCATAGCCTACATCTCCATCAATGATCGAATCTATACCTCAGATGACAAGAAGATTATCCTCGCACTCTCGTTCATGAGTAAAGGATCCGCCGCTACCTGGGCAGAAGCTGCTTATGAAAACGCAGCAGAACTAGAAAGCTTCGGAAAATGGAAAGACTTCCAAGAAGATTTCAAAAGAACCTTCGTTACCAAGGACGTGAAGGCCACTGCCATTGCTAAACTATCCTCTCTTACCCAGAGTGGATGTGGTAGTCTTGACAAGTTCAATGCTGAATTCCGACTTCTCGCCCATAGGTCTACTGTCAACAGTCAAGGTGCCTTGATTGAATGGTACCTGAGAGCACTTCATCCTTCTATCTCCACCCAAATTCTCCGAATGGATAAAACCCCCGAAACCTTAGAAGGATGGATGGCTAAAGCTGAGCACTTCAACGTGCAGAACGAGCGAATCAAGTCCCTCAGACAAGGAAGACCTTTCTTCAACAATCCACCTTCCAATTCGTCCCGCAAACGAGACCCTTATGCTATGGACATAGACGCCGTCAGACTCTCTCCCACCCAAAGAGCTGACTATATGAAGAAAGGACTTTGCTTCGTATGCGGAAAACATGGACATCACTCCACAGACCATAAAGGAAAGACCTCCCCTGACAATCCCTCGAACCCCAGAATCCGAAAAGCAGAGATCCCCTCTCCTGCTGATCCAATTTCCGTCTATGCTGCGGAATTGAAGAAGAAGAACGTCTCCCAAAAGGAAATCCTGAATGTTCTCAAAATGTGCTTTGCCGAAGAAGAAGAAGAAGGAACCGATGAAGAACAGGTTCCGGTATCTAGGGTCTCCCTAACATCATCTTTTTAGAAGGAGGATCTGAGTCAACGCAGACTCCTCCATTGATTACTTCCTCTGTACTTGTAGCCGAAGAAACTGCCCAATCTATGAGAATTCCTATTTCTCTATTCGCTACAAGCACAGAAAGAATCGTTGACACCCATGGCCTACTCGATTGCGGAGCAGGAGCGAACTTGATCGATCATCACTTTGTGTTGAAGAACAGACTCCCTAGAACCCGATTAGCTAAACCGCTAAAACCCCAAAACGTGGATGGAACTGAGAACATCGGAGGAACAATCAAATATACCGTCACCCTCACTCTTTGGATCTCCGACACCGAAGAAACCCGAAAGTTTTATGTCATGAACTGTGGCAAAGAAAACTTGATCCTCGGACTTCCATGGCTAAGAGAAGTCAACCCTGTCGTTGACTGGCAAGAAGGAACCCTTACGTTCCCAGATCGACCAAAGAAACCCCGTCATGACTCACAAGATCAAATCGCCCAACAATACCTCATCCGATACCTCGGGATGGACCCAGAAGAAAGCTTAGCAAAGAAGCTTCTGAAACGATACGACCCTCTCTTTAAGGAGTTCAGAAGAACCACCATCTCTTCGGAAATCGCCCAAGGAGCCAAAAAGAAGAAAGAAAAAGTCACCCTTCCTCCTGAATACTCCGAATTTTCAGAAATCTTCGAGAAGAAAGCCACTGATCACGTCCCTCCTTCACGACCTTTCGATCACGCTATAGACCTTGATAAGGACTTTGTTCCAAAAGTCGCAAAGGCTTATCCTCTTAACCCAAAAGAGTCCGAGTCGTGCAAGGAATTTATCAGGGAACACCTTGAGACCGGCAAGATATCTCCCTCGAAGTCCCCACAGGCTTCTCCTTTCTTCTTCGTCCAAAAGAAGGATGGATCCTTACGTCCGTGCCAAGACTACTGATACTTGAACTCCCATACTGTCAAGAACGCGTATCCCCTTCCCCTCATCTCCGACCTCATTGACAAACTCAAAGGATCTAAGATCTTTACGAAATTCGATATCAGATGGGGATACAACAACGTGCAGATCAAACCGGGAGATCGATGGAAAGCAGAATTTATCACGCCTCATGGACTTTTCGAACCAAACATCATGTTCTTTGGACTTTGCAATTCCCCTCCAACGTTTCAAGCGTTGATGGATCATATCTTCCAAGACTATCAAGCCGAAGGATGGCTCATCATCTATATGGATGACCTCCTAATCCACTCCGCAGATCCTGCCCTCCATCGTGAACGAACCTTGAAAGTCTTGAAACGACTTAAAGAACACGACCTCTACCTAAAATTGGAGAAGTGCAAGTTTGATGTCAAAGAAGTTGACTACCTCAGATTGATCCTTAAGGAGGGCATTGTCAAGATGGACCCTGTTAAACTTGATGCTATCGCTCAATGGAACGTTCCCGAAAATGTGAAAGCCGTACGATCCTTCCTCGGCTTCTGTAACTTCTATCGACGATTTATCCCCTCCTTCTCCAATCTATCGAAACTCTTAACCAACCTGACAAAGAAGGACGTTCCTTGGGAATGGTCCCCTGATTGCGAATCCGCCTTTCGTCAACTTCAAGAGCTGTTTATGAAAGCTCCCGTCCTCTCTCTCCCTGATTCCTCGAAACCATTCTTTATAATGGCTGATGCTTCTCTACATGCCACCGGAGGAGTTCTAATGCAGAAAGACATCAACGGAATGGGGATTAGGAACTGTAACATCATCGTCCTTGTATATGTGAATCCGGTTGAGCAGATTCTGAGCGTTGGCATATGGAAAGATAGCGTCCTTTGATATGAGCCGAGTATTGAGAAAATTCCAGAGTGGAAGTTCAAGACCAGTAATTGGCTGGTAAACTGCTTCTGGGTAGAGCGAGTTTCGGATTGCGTATGGGTCGCGCATCCAGTGCGGGAGCGGTGTTAGCGGATGAACTTTGAGCTGGAACAGATTCGGAATGATCTGTAGAAGAGCTTGGAAGGACTTGCGTTCCAGTAGCTTCTTCTGGTTCTCGTCGGACTCTTTTATTATCAAAGTCCTCTTGTTTGATGGTATTGAGGACTTCTTCTTCCATTTGCGCGTATTTACGCTTTTTGTTCCAAGGGAGTGTGGCGTTAGCAGTGATTGCTGCGGCCAGCATCTCTGATCTCCGGGCCATTCTCTCATGGAGTTCAATGCCTCCTCTGAGAGCCCAATATCTTCTGTGAGCATCTGCATCCACGACTTCGTTCCACTTTTGGATAGTGGGGACATCGTAAGTTGGTGACGGAGGATCTTCATGATCGTTTGGATCCTGAAGTCTGTTGGTGAAGTAAAATGGATGGATGTCGTAGTCGTCTTCGTCCGTGCGAAGCAAGTAGTGAATCTTGTATTTAGAGCCTATAGAACTCTTTTCGTATCCTTGATGATGAACGAGGCAGCGGGAGAGATGAACGTCGTCGTAGCTTTTAGTGACTATGGGGAGATTAAGTGCTTTGAGCACTGAAGCCGTGGTCTCGTTGATGTAGATATCAGACGAGCCGGTTGGTCCCGCAATGTCAATCACTGCGAGGTTTTGAGAGTGGTCTGGATGTTCCAGCCAAGTTCCCTTGAGTGTGGGCCACTGTACTATCTTGTGGGCCGTCACTGGTGCGTCTCTGTGGAGCTGGTCGAGGTTCTCCTCTAACTCTACAGTGGGCAACAAAAGTGTTGCAATGTTGTGCGAGTTTTCATTGTTTGGCTAATATCTAGAGAACCATGAAGCATAGACTCATAAACCCAGGTATCGTTAGACAGCTCTTGGTCAGGGCTTTCCAAAAATATATATATTGCTTATGTAATTCCTACACCATCCGGAGATATTGACAAATTAATGAAGGGTACTCATTGCAACGGTTTTGTTGCTGATATTGAGGGTATTGGGTATCAATAAGAAGTGTATCCTCCTTTTGCTTTCAGCACCTCCTGGACCCTCCTAGGCATGCTTTGAATAAGTTCCTGACAAGTAGCAGCCTCAATCCGTCTCCCAT
>KN819420.1:62715-76531 GCA_000827475.1 Paxillus involutus ATCC 200175
GTCATTATCTTGCTGGAAGAGGATATCCTCTGGAGATTTGTTGAAATACTCCAGGGATTGCTGCAGCTCATCCTCCAAAATCTGCACATAAAGGTCAGCATCCATCCTACCATCAATCTTGCATGCCATTCCAGCACCCTCCCAAGTCATACAGCCCCACATCATCAAAGATCCTCCCCCAAACTTCACTGTTCCCTCCACTATCCTGTCACTAAGACCCTCTCCTGCCTTTTTCCACACCCATTTCCTACCATCTGACCCTAGGCGATTGATTTTGGTCTCATCTGACCATACAACACGCTTCCAGTCCTCCACAGTCCAGTGCTGATGGCTTACAGCAAAGTCCAACCGCTTCTTTCTATGATGCTTGGAGAGAAGAGGGCGTTTTTTCTTTACTACAGCCTTCATTTCAGATTTTTTAAGGTGATGGCATACTGTCTGAGAGGAGATAGGATGGGTCTTGATGTCCTGAAGTGCTTTGGTCACTTGGACAGCATTTTCAACCTTCCCAGTGCTGATAAGTCGAATGGCATGGCGCATATCAATTGAAGTGACAAGAGAAGGACGTCCACCAGAGGACTTCTGGAGGTTAGGACAGAGTTTAGAGTGAATTCGACTGATGGTAGAGTGGTTTAGACCAGTATAAGCAGCAATTTGACGAGTGGATTGCTGTTGCTCCAAAAGAGTGATGATTTGGTTGGTTTGAGCAACAGAAAGAGATTTCATGGTGATGAGAGTGGAAAGAGTTGCAATATTTTTGTTTATTTACACTATGGCAGCCTCTTAATAATCACATGACTCATTGCTTAGCTGAACATCTTACATAATCTACCATTCCAGTACATTTCTATGTCAGCAACAAAACCGTTGCAATGAGTACCCTTCATTAATTTGTCAATATCTCCGGATGGTGTAGGAATTACATAAGCAATATATATATTTTTGGAAAGCCCTGACCAAGAGCTTTCTAACGATACCTGGGTTTATGAGTCTATGCTTCATGGTTCTCTAGATATTAGCCAAACAATGAAAACTCGCACAACATTGCAACACTTTTGTTGCCCACTGTATGTGGATTATGTTGTCCACTGTCCACTGATGTTGAAGAGGGTTGTTCGTGTTGAAGACGAACTTGGTGGGCTCTATTAGGATGTGATTGTGCACGTCCTCCTCGAGGTATAGGTGGGTAAGTTGGTCCACTGTCCACAGACGCTGGATAGAAGGGTAGTTCAGATAAGGCATTGATATTATTGATTTGAGAAAAAATATTGGTGATTGGAGTGTTGTTTGGTTGGAGAAGGATAAACTCTGGATCGTTGGAAGGTCCAGCAGGTGTTACGACGATTTGCTCCTCTATATATGAGGGCGGACGTGTTTGTCCTTGTATATGTTCGTCACGTGCGTGTTGACCGTATGCGGGTGCTGCGGATTGCGATCTGCTTTGAGTTCTGCTCGGCGATCTGCGTAATCCGTATGGCTGTGTATCGAATCGAGTACATCTTATCTCCTCGGCAGTATAGCCTTGGATGGCGCGGGGTGGAACGATAGGTATGGAAGATGAAGAAGATGAAGCTTCTGGATCTTGTACAGTATGAAGTGAACGGAATGGGTTCGAAGCTGTTCTACCTGGTTTGCTTGAATAGGAAATTAAAACACTGTGATAAGTTCCATCAGCGCGTGTTCCGGTGATTTCGATATGCTGTGTTGTGACGCCTGATAGCGATCTAGCAACAAGAACGAATGTGGTTGCACCCCACAAAATAGTGAAGCCAGAGCCAGGGTTGGTTCCCTGTAGAAGTAGTGTGGTAACCATCAAGGTTACTACGAGCCAAAATTGCTCGATAGTCCAGTACGGAAGGTTGAAGCCGGGAAAAGGCAGAGACATCACGGACGACGATAAATGCTCGTTTCACTCGGGGCTCATAACCTATCGGGGAATTCCCGATACAGCACGGCAGTGGTGAGAGAGACTCACCTTACTGATCTTCGGAGGTGGACTCGAGAAGAGGTGTTGAGATACTCTTGTATGAGACAAGATAGAAGAGCTTGTATATGTCCCTGTGGGATCTGAGTAACTAAGAGCACTACTGTAAGTGCTATGTGGTCCTAGTATTTATACGTAAGTGCTATGTGCACGGACCATGTAATCTACCAGTTTAGTCCAGTAAACTGGTACAATGAACTACTAGATATAGTATCTGTAGAATCTCATGGAATGCTGTAGAATGTCCATGAGTAAGCTATGAGTCAATCTCGATAGCATAAGTATTACAAGTGAGATCATATGTCCTGGTCTCCGGTAACACTAGGTAACCGGCTTACATATGACCTACTTCGACAGTCGACAACCCTCAAAGTTTATTTTTCCTTGAAAGCGACTGGAAGACCGTCAAGAACAAGAAGCACGGAGTGCTGGAGCAGCCCTCCGAGTACGACTCCTCCCCTTTCCCATATCTGGTCAGCCGCGAGGGTGTATGCGCATCCAACGAAACAGTAGCGGAGATGCGCCAGAAGGGGCACTCAGTTTTTGCAGCCCTGAAGGTTGCTGGCCATTGCCCCGTGTCGTGGGGTAAGGCCGACGAGTTTGCTATTTCATTCTTCTACCGTGCGCTGCGCTCAAGCTTTGAAGAATTCCGTCTCTGTGAACACGATTGGAAAGTGTCCCAGTTCGCGATCAGGCTCCTCCCACAATGGCAAGGGAAGCCAAAGGATGAAACCTTGAAGAACAACAACTCAATTATCGTAAAGTCCGAACCTTCTACGGCCACCGTCAAACTCGAGAGTGCATCACGCACCGGTACTCCCAAGCCAATGTCCAGCAATTCCAAGCGCCCGCCATCGATGATTATCAGTGCAGAAATAGTGAAAAAAAGCCGCCTGGAAAGTGCGTGCCCGGGTGCCGCTGCATCAAGCACTACGAGAGGAGAACCAACTGCAGCACCTCCGCCCGACAGACACAAGTACGCTGGTATCAAGGTAAGTAAACATAACTTCCGCACGAACATGAATTAACCAATGAACTACAGATTCTAAAGCATCAGGAAAATCCCCCAATGAGAATTCTGGACAATTCATGAAAACTTTGCAGAATTCATACAATCCACACTAACACACATCAATTGTTAAGAATGTTTTGCATTTCTAGTGTATTATTACATGATGAAAAGATGACTACTTTCTCGTCGCTGTCAGTGAATTGACAAAGAGGACATGAGCATATTTTATGGGCTAACAAATGAGAACATAGGCTACCAACATAGCAAACCGAGACTGGACGACATCAAGGAATGAGTTACTACAGTCGAGCTAAGTGTGAAATGAGCACATAGCTTCAAGTATACTCATGCCATAGGGGTTTGTAGAGGTATGGTATCGGCAAAAGTGTGTAGTGGCTGGCGATTACCAGCAGAAAGGGGGGGGGGAAACTTTGGTTTGGTGACGGCTCCTTCGAATTACCCTGTGGCTTCCTTGGAGCCAGTGGGCATGCACAATGAAGCAAGTGTCAGGGGGGGGTTTGGGGCAGTTCAATTTGATGACGACTCTGTTAAATTTCCCCTCAATAGGAGCGGGCACTACTAGTGGGGCATGGGGATCCGTCATGAAGTGGGCTGGGTCGAGGGAAGTCCAGTAGCGGGTGCCTATGTGGAAGTTCTATTTACTGGTTGAATGGAAAAGGTTTAACACGGGACCCACCTCAACAGGAGCAGGTGCTAGTGAAGCATGTGGGTCTGTCGTGAAGTGGGCTGTGTCGAACGTGATGTTTTGGGGAGGAGGCGGAAATGGGCATGAACTTGGGCTGGTGCGATGAGTACTGGCAAAAGGAGGGGGCTCGATTTGATGACGACTCCGTCGAATTTCCCCTTGACGGGAGCTGGTACTAGTGGGGCATGTGGATCCGTCATGTAGTGGGCTGGGTCGAGCATGAACTGCAGCCAGGGAAAACATACAGTACAAATACGTCACGTGGTGTTAAGTTTAGCCACGTTTAACCTTTTTTCATTACAACCATCAGACTCCAGAGTAAGAACGATCTCCTTACTATCCATACCAATCTGCCTACAGGAGACTACCGTCAGCACCTCAGTGTCTAACCCCACCATTTATAGCTGAGCATCAAGAAGGCGCCAATTGCCTCCAAGAGGCTTCCACCTCACCCAAAGTGGTGCGATATGCCCCCCGCCATCCGACATGGCTCAAGTGTTCACCCATGCCCCATGTGCCCGACTGCATCCACAACATCTCCAAGAAAACACTAGAAAAGCCCACGTCCAACCAACATGGCCCACACATTCCCCATGTGCCCCAGCTGTCTCTGCAATGCTCAAAATGCGTCCATCACACTGGAAATTCATCCACCACGCCGGAAAATGTTCGTCACGCCCGAAATGTGTTTCGTCATGCCTGAAAAGTCTACATCTGACCAACAATGGTTCAACATAGTGCACCCATGCCCTACTACGTCCACTGTACCTCCACAACACCCCAAATGGACCTGTCACGCCTGAAGAACGTCCAGCACCGCTTGAAGAGCATCCATCATGGTTGAAAAGCCCATACCTGACCAACACAACCTACCCTACTGCGTGCACGATGCCTCCTCCGTGACGCCCAAATGTGTTCGTCACGTCCAACAGCATCCGCCGTGCCCAAAACAGCGTCCGTCATACCTAAAACAGCGTCCGTCACACCCAAACAGCGTCTGACTTGCCTAAAAGCCTACACCCGACTGCACGACACCTCCACGACGCCTGGAATGTGCCGAACTAGGAGATTGCCATTATGTCACGAATGTTTATAGACACTGCGACGAAGGTGGTGACTGCTAGCACCTCCGCTCTCGCCAGCTTAATCCTCTGCACCCTCGCAGTACTGACTTGTCTCTCGTGGCATGCATTTAATACCCGTGTCATGTACTACTACCCCTGCTGATATCTCGTTCCTTGTTCAGTTCAGTTGGAATTTAATCTGCAATATAGTTGAATTTTGCGTAAAATGGGCGAGCCAGACCTGAAAATTCTGCACAATTGACGAAAATTCTGAGGGACCTTTTTTAGAACGAGAATTCCAACAAGTGAGAGAATATAGCGAAATTGTTGACTATTGTGCAAAATCTGGGTTGGGGGATTTTCCTGATGCAACCCCCTTTCAGACTCTTACCGCGATGGGTTATCGCATTCCAGGTCCATCCTCGGCAAGGAGAACATCGATCCCAATGCCATGACTCGGAGCACTACAACTTACAAGGAGCGCAATGACGACCTATCCGACTTCGACAATTCAAACGACATCACTCTGAACACGCACGCCGTCCAAGCCCCCCCCATGCACACGGCAACAGACAACCACTCTGCAAATCCACACCTTCAAGCACTCGTCGACAGTCTCTATGACCCTGTTGAGAGGCCGGCGGCCATCGAATGGATGCCAAAGGCATGTACCGCCCTCCCTTCCACAGAGAAGGCCAAAGCGAAGGTTCTGGTCGACAACGGAACCCTGGAACGGAGAAAGTCCAAGCTCCAAAACCCGAACACTTCACTTCACGTTACGAAAAGCACGACTGCACAGTAAGTGGAATTGATTATCAATAGGACTGTACTGATTCGTGTCTATTTACAGGAACTTATGTACCATAGCTTACAAGAACGAGAACAAGGGCCGAACAGTGACTTCTGGTGAATACGCAGCCTATTGGGATGGACTCACTGCTGCGGAGAAGCAGAAGTGGTTTGACCAACAGGAACTATGCGGTAAAGTACGTTTGATACTCGTCATGGATGCTAACTTCGTTACGAATGAATCTTACTAGGCAAAGGGTGCGGCGTCCAGCAGAAAGGGCAAAGGCGCAGGGAAAAAGATGGCCGCCAACAACTGTGACACGAACGAGGCTGGCCCCAGCAAGGTCGTGGATAGCGTAGACGGATTCAATTAAAATCCGACACATCCGTCTGCTCATACAAGTATTTTTCAAGTTCTTCATGTTCTCTCATCCTACCTTTGCAGGCTGCTCCCAGGTCGCATCACATTACACGTTTATCACCACACCTCCCCAACCTGTCGCATTGCATGTTCCGCTCGAGTCCTCCCAGTTTCTCTTCCAAATCACATCATAGTATCAACACCACGTCGACACTGTATTTCTACTCCTTTGCTAGCTAGAGTCCCTCCGCATGCCACGTTTCTACGCTAGTAGCACTGCTCAGATTCTGTTGATGTCGCCAGTATGAATAAATAGTATTTTTCAGTACCACGGGCGGACATGCATTCACGCGCACGTATTACCAAGCGGTCGATACCTATCAACAAGAGCTAATATAGACGCAGACTCCTAACCATCAGCGGGTGTGTTGAGTTCATCCTAGTACGCCACACAAACCAAATACATACAAACATAGTTAATCCGACAATAAACCGAAACTTTGGACTCGACACACCCAGCCGACTGGCACAACTTGTGGTGGCGCGAAGTTTGCGTCCATTTGGTTCACCAAAATCTAGCCCCGAGCAACGGGCAAGGAGAACGTACTCCGGCGAAGTGATGTTGTGAAGTAGGATAACCATGTACACTTTTTATTGAATTTAGACTTATACTCATAACCTTCGACCTTCCTATCTGAGTATGATGTCGGGCCAATCTCCTCTAATACCGACATTTGCACGTATGAGGGCAGTTGTGCAGGAAAAGTTCGGTCTGCGTCCTTGTGACTGGCAACTTCTGTCAGCGCAGCATCAGCTTGAACA
This sequence comes from Paxillus involutus ATCC 200175, assembly GCA_000827475.1. NCBI lineage: Eukaryota > Fungi > Basidiomycota > Agaricomycetes > Boletales > Paxillaceae > Paxillus > Paxillus involutus. Next base: position 69,454 of record KN819420.1, read on the forward strand.
AAAAGATGTTTTCACTGTCTCCCCAACTGGCTCGGGCAAAACATTGACATTTTGGATTCCTCTTCTCTTCAATCATGACGGAATCATCATCATTGTCACACCGCTCAATATCCTTGGAGAAAAGAACTGTGATGAGGCCATTGTGCGTGGTTTTCCCGCCATCAATCTGTGTGCCGAGACAGCCACAGATCAAACATTCAAGGTACGTGACACTGGCAGCACTCTTGCTACCCACTCCTTCTGATCATAGGTGACCGGTGATATAGGACATTGAAAAACTCAAGTACTGTGTTATCACTGTCAGTCCGGAGCGTATCCTTACGGACACCTGTTTCAAATTGCTCTGGAAGTCTAACAAATTTACAGAGAAGTTGTTCAATGTCACATTTGATGAAGGCCATTGCATTAGTGAATGGGGAAAGGACTTCAGGCCCCTATACAGTCAACTCGGGGATCTTAGATGGTTTTTGCCTGACCATACAGCATTACACGTTGTTTCGGCAACAATGCCCCCACATATCCTTACAGATGTCAAAACTAAGCTTCGTACGAGGCCATACAACCTTGCAAAGATAATCAGATCCAACGACCACCCGAACATCAATCTTATTGTTACAGAAATGAAATTCCCTCGTAATTCAATGCACGACCTCACCCGCATCATGGATCTCAGGCCAGGGCAGCCACCGGAGAAATTTATGCTCTTTACAAACTCTCGAGCATCCGCTGAGAGTACTTGTAACCGACTTCGGTCAGACTTACCTTCACACCTGCGAGAGAAAATCATCTGGTTTCACTCTGGAATGACAATGGAGTTCCGCATCGATGCAATGGAGAAGCTCCGACAAGGGGAGATATGGGGAATTTGCTGCACCGATGCCGCAGGAATGGTTAGCTCTCAATTCCATACTACACTGAAACATAAACTGATTGGAAGTTAGGGCCTTGATCTTCGGGACATAACCCTTGTCATCCAGTGGGGCTATACCTCGTCACTGTGCACCCTTATGCAGCGCCTCGGACGAGGGGCACGCAACCCATCAGTGACAGCTATGGGAATATATCTTGTGGAACCAATCTATTTTGATACGTACTCTGGCAAGCGAAAACGACCTTTGGTGGAAGAAGGGACCCGGCCAAAGAAGAAGGCCAAAGCGTCACAGTCAGAGGCGTCAGGCCAGCTCACGAGGACAAATGACGAACCTCTTCATAGTGAGGTTGAGGAAGATGACAAGGATATCAATGACGGCTTCGATTCTGATGCAGAGGTCACAGCCAGCCAGGATAATGAGATGGAAAGAAGATCAGAAGTATTACCCACCGGAAACTCATTACCGTCAACGGTAAATCCATCAGGAGTTTCTGCCACACTACCACCGGTACCGGTGACAGCACTTCTTCCCAGTGACCTGGAGAATTGCGCCCTTGAGCGCGCTGCAATGTATGCCTTCATCAATGCCCACAGTCATGGATTTTGTCGCCGTCGGCTATGTAATGAATATTTCAACAATCCAAGAGGTCAGTCTTTCTTTACCACTCTCAAATTGAATTGAAAATGCTTACCGTGAAGCTGGAAGGTCAACAAAGTGCTGAATGTTGTGAGAGGTGCAAGGTAGCATTGTCACGCAACTGCTGTGACGTTTGTAATCCAGTGTTATCACAGACTTGCCTCCTACCACTTCGAAGTTTCCCATCAACACGAGCAAAGAGAAAATTCAAAGTCAAGCCGTACTCAATGGAAAGCCATGAACAAGACTTGCGTCAAGCACTTTGTCACTGGAGGGAAATGAAGATGATAGAAGAAGATCTCGACAGTGATGACTTCTTTGGCCCACAAATCATCATGGCCAACAAAATCCTTGACCGCATTGTTGACCTTGCACATCACTCGAAACTCACAACAACCGACTCACTGATGCAACAAACCAATTGGTGCTACTCCAAGTCTTTTCTGACATGTGAGTGCTTCTCCTTGATCAGTGCGGTCAATTTTCTGATCGTCTTTGTCATGCTAGGTGGCGCGTGGCGGATAGTGCAATGTTGGAGGTGGAACGCGTTCTCCATAGTTACGTGGCAGTTTCGATACACCTCGATAAGAGGCGACTCCTTAATGATGTGCTCAAGTGTCCCATTGGGACCAGCACCACGGAATATCACCTGTAAATTGTCAAACCTAGCGAGGAAGTAATTCGGCCAAGGGCTAACCTTTGTGTACAAGTTGTTTCGTTCTACTAGCCAGTCAACCGCGCGAAAAGCAAAGGCTTTGCCAGTGGGGTTACACAGTAAGTTCATCCGAATGATGTCACTATTGATCTGTTAATGATGCTGAACACACGTAGAAGCCACTGGCACGGCACGCTTACCTGAGAGATTCGGGATAATTAAACTGAAGGTTTGTCAAGAATCTTCTCATCTGCGAAGCATACTTATGCTTCCCAGTGCCCTTGAACATGTAGATCCACGGAAGAAATGATGCTTCAACATGACCTACGTCCCCGGCATTCATAGCCTGACAAAGGTTGATGTATAAAAGCTCATCCCAATTTCGCAGTGTTTGATTTTCGAAGTGCTTTTGGAGGCTTGCCGCGTGCGCTATCTAGGCCCTGTGTCGTTGCAATGTACTTGTTGACAATGCTGTAGGACATATCAACTATATCCTTCCAGGATGGCTCCGAAGCTGAAAATTTTTCCAACGTAGACCAATCATGATTCCGACCCTGTGCTTCAAGATGCCAGCAATCAAGTATGGATGCCCAGATGTCATGATGAACGACATTGTGAACACGTCGGAATCCTGGTTTGCTGACCATTTTCCCTGTCTCGTCCGGTCGAAGAATGCCGACATGCCGGTACAGGCTATTCTCATCTTCTCGTCCTTCTTTCGGTTGAATATAGGTGTGCCAGAGCACGTCTGCACAGGCCATCTTGTAGTGGAACAGGCCGGGTAGGAAAACAACATATTGAAGGCGATTTTTTGGTGTGTGTTCTATTCTCCTGCTATTCCGCACTGCGTCCACCCGTTCTTTGGTTAAAAGGTCGCCGTGGATGAAAATCACATGTTCTGACATGTCGACGTCATGTTGTACATCAAAGCTTGGTTCACTTTTTTCTCCAATACCGCCCTGCCTAAACAGATTATCCAGGACCTCAACATTGCCGTCGGAAGTCGACTGCTTGATATCCATCGACCGACAGGGGATTTGAGTTGGTTTTTTGGACAGGAATCTTCAAGCCGGTGTCTGGCTCGCCAAGCTCATGCAAGAAGCTTTTGAACTTTGCCCCACCATGGTGAACGAGGATAGACCGGACGTGCCACGCAAATGCTGCCTCACGATGACTGGGCTTGGTAGGATCGGTTGTCCGATTGTAAGTGTCCCATTTGTGTAACGCACGGAAGGTCTTTATCTCACTCATAAGAGGAAATGACGATGGTGATGGATTTTTTGGGTTGCAAGCCCACAGTGCCACGGAAGACTGCAGCGCATCACGGTTGCTCTCGTCAACACCGTGCAATGGAATCACGGTTGCCGACGTGGCGCTGACGAAGGTTGAGCGATTCTCGAGTGTTGGTTGCGCCGTCGTGAATGCAATGTCGAAGTTGTCATAGGCGAATGCAGCGTGGAGGGTACGGACTTCTTTTTTTATCTTTACACTGATCTCTTTCGAGATTGACGATACTGCATTATAGATCGACGACAAGCTGATCGAAAGGCCTGCGTGAGCGAGGACTTCGACAACCTTTTCGGGAACACATGTGGACTTCATGAAGAAGCCCATCCAGCCCTGCAAAAAGTTGCACCTCTCGTTCGAGCTTTGCAACAGGATGCTGATAACCACCACAGCTTTCTGCCATTCCCTTCAGCAAGGGCTCGCAGCTTTTATTTATTGACAAAAGCTTACTATTTTCAATAGGGCGATGTTTCTGTCCGCCGCGCGTCGCTGCCATTTCCTGGGTTGCTTATCAAACACGTCGACATCACTATCATCATCATCTGTCCTTTCACCAATTTCATCCCCGCTGAATTCCCCTAGATCCATCTCTTCCTGCGCAAATGAAGTCGCTGACGGCGTTGCAGAACTCGGCATACTGCAGCAGCGGCGATCTCGACTATCGAGCAAAGCCAACACCAAATTCCACATCCCCGGAGCAACGGCCTGCATCTGGAGCGCAAGGCGATCAACGAAGGACTCCTCGAGCTGCCCCGTGGTTGCCGATGTGGCCTTAAAGTGGAGTCCATGCTTCTCGAGGGTCAGCTCTGCAATTTCTCGGCAAAATTCCTTGTGCGAGACCGCGGAAACCCAAGAGTTGATTGATGAATGTGACTGCATGACTTGGGTCATCGCTCCGCAAGATCTCGCAGATGAATGTTGCTACCGAAAGTCCGTTCGAGTGCAGACATTGCACAACACTCGTCAAACGGGTTTTCCGGCTCATTGTGGTGGTCAAACGTGTTGGTTAAACTGTTATCCCACTATGCCATCACCACGTGGTGTGCGATGTACGATTACTATTTTTTGGATTAATTTTAGTTTATTGGATGGTTATCCTACTTCACAACATCACTTCGCCGGAGTACGTTCTCCTTGCCTGTTGCTCGGGGCTAGATTTTGGTGAACCAAATGGACGCAAACTTCGCGCCACCACAAGTTGTGCCAGTCGGCTGGGTGTGTCGAGTCCAAAGTTTCGGTTTATTGTCGGATTAACTATGTTTGTATGTATTTGGTTTGTGTGGCGTACTAGGATGAACTCAACACACCCGCCGATGGTTAGGAGTCTGATATAGACGATGTTGGCTCATGTTGGCTCATATTGGCCGACACTGGCCAACATGGCCCAATCTCTGTCAGAACACCACCTTGCAAAATTCCTCGAGATCTACGGATATCAGCCAATAAATTTTGACACAAATTTCTCCCGACATCTAGCGTACTACAGCTGATTGTGGGTTTTCACTGGGTATGAACACCTAATCAATGGCGATCACGTGTTGAGCGTGTCAGTCTGCAGAAATGACCTGGTAGGTTGACAAACTCACAGCCAGAAGCAGCACGGAACGTTTGACGACAGTGGGGGGTCTTCCGAAGACTGTGCAATTAGAGACGTGCCCAGAAAGACTTCCAGTGATGTCGGCAGGATAATATGTCTAATACCAAGGTTTGTTCGGGAAGCTAATTGCGGCAGCCCCACCCAGTGCCGCAGCCACGATTGCGCACCCAGAACGACGCCCGATGCGCTGCTTGATAGGACGCACAAGAAGGCGACCGGACATGGTTTGGTTTCGCAACGATTGGCGTTAAAAAATTATGCAGGGAGTCGCTGGATTCCAAGCAGAGAGAAACATGGGTCCCTCAAGGCGTGAGGCCGTGACAAGCTGAATGCTCTTCCGAGTCCGGGTCCGGGTCCGCGCACCACCTCAGAGGACCTCTCCCAGTGATTTCTTCCATCTCGGTGCGGCGCTTAGGTGCCAGGAGCGATGCAACACGGCATGACGATGACGGGGGACGTCTCGTCCCAGAGATCCTCGAAGCCCCTAACCTGAGAGTGAATCAACGCTCAACTTCGATACACGAAACAGGTTCAAATATACTTCCGGCAAACGACTATGAAGGCCACAAATCTGTCGACCAAAATGGATTTTCAGAGCCTCAGGCTTACCCGCAGGAGACGATAGTATAACGCCGGTAACTCAAACTCGAGTGTAACTTGCCCCTCATCACGCTAAGCCGAGTGGCTTTTTCAATTGCTTCGGGGATGTGGAACCTGTGAGTGAAATCGTCAAGTGTTGCTTTCGCATGCATTAACGGATATGATCGTCCAATGTATTCTTGCATGTTGCTGTCCATGCATGGCTTTCGGGAAGAATAGGCGATGTCTCGATTATTGCCAAGAGCAAGGGGCAGCAGATCCTGAGAAAGGGGTTGGCTTCCGATCTAGTTCTGGGTTCTGGGTAAGTAAGTTCGAGGAGGTCGATAAGACTTTGATACGTGTGGCTCCTACATAGTACGTGTTTCTCAGAGATCCGTGTAGTAGAGGCAGCAGTTTCGCTCGAAGGAAGCGCCCTAATTTCGTAAATGTTCCGTGTATCACCGGTTGGAAAAACGTGCAAGGTCAATGAATCACTTACCTGTTATCTTGTTATAAACTGATTCGGCATCAGGAAAAACCTCTGGTCTGAATTCTGCAGAATTGTGCGGGATTCTAGTCTCGAATCCAGACGTGACGGTCACACCTTCGGAATCCTCCGGGTTCTAGGGAGCGCCCGCAAGAGTTGTTTTCAACTCCGCTCCCTAGAACGGATGGTATCGAGACTAGCGGGATTCATGAGGATTAGGTAAATTCTGTCATAATTGATTGGGACTACCAGATTTGGAAGTTGTAGTAAGCCGGCTAAGTACCAGTCTGTAAATACAAATGCGCATGGCAGGAGTCGAACACTCGACACCAAAAAAACTGAGTAACCGCATGATCTAACCGTTACACCATAGTCGTTGGTGTAGATTAATGCTTACCAGTTAATTATCAAGTTACCAGCGGAACACGATACAAGGTGCATTAGCATTGTTTTGCTAGTGGTTATGGACTTGTAAAATTTCGATGTTTTGCGAAGTCATGTGACATGTTGGTGTTGAACTTCACGGGGGGAGCTTCGTCATTCCAAGGGGTCCGATTAGGACCGATTGACCTTTTTGCAGACCGTTTTCGGTCTCACGTGACGAGGACCTTTCGCTGCCGCCGGTAACTCCAAATCAGGCAGGCGGTCAACAACCTTCAACAACCTACCCAAGTCTTTCACCGCCAGCCGTCACGGTCGTCCGACCCCTGGCTCTTGCCAGTGGGAAGAGAAATCCATCCGTCCCAGACATGAAACGGGACGTCCCGAGGCGTCAACAATGGGGTTCTCGACCCTAGCACGCTCATAGACCTCTCTGGCGCGCTCCATAGCCTCTGCCACCAGTGAGTCCTGAAATTTGTCAACATCGCCCTGGAGCTGCTTGACGTTATCCTGTAGCTCCCGGTTCTCGCGGCTCTTGCGGAGTTCCTCGCACAGGACCTCTACAAAGGTTTGGAAGGGTGAAC